>JAPDDO010000136.1:0-228207 GCA_027422415.1 Schizothorax lantsangensis | reverse complement strand
AAAAACAACCAAACAATGACAAGCACAAAAAAACACTAAAACACCCAAATGCTTTGTTTGTTCATAACACCAAAAAAATAAAAAAAAAAACATATGATAGAATGTATATCCGTGACATCGTAACCACTTTATTAACTTCATAAAGTGCCTCCTTTATGAGCTAAGACCAACAACATGCCTGAAAGCACTTGTAAATAGGAGGACATGGTAACATTGCAAACAGCGCTCTCTAAAGCAGCCTCCCGAGCATAAACATAAACAACACACAGCACGTCTATCAGCGGTAGTTTAGTTAAAAAAACGACAGACAAAATGAGTCTTTAGTCAAAAAATGGCACACAACAAACGGCTAAACTTTTACTAACTCCCGCAAGACAACAGAATGTTGCTATGGTTACAAATGCGGGAGTGAGTGCACATGGAACTATAATTTACGGGACTCCCTCCCGCATTTAAATGCGGTTGTCACTCCTGAAACTTGTAGTGTGTACGTACACACTATAATCTGCAAAAATCTTTCACAGCCATCTTCACTCCGGTATTTCGCTCGATGGTTTTGTTTTCGCCGCATACCTGTCTTTACAGTGGAGGTTCGAGGCGGCTGAGCCGGCGCATAACATACGTCTAGGGCTGAACGATTTTGGAAAATAATCTAATTGCGATTCTTTTTTTTTACCAATATTGCGATTGCGATTTAATATGCGATTATTTTTTAAAGCTCTTTATATTCTGTATTATTCAACAAAGACAAGCAACAAATCATTGTATAGTATGCAGTGTTGGGCACGTTACTTTTAAAAAGTAATTAGTTATATTACTAGTTACTTCTCACAAATAGTAACTGAGTTACATCATTATAAAAGAAACTAATTACCAGGGAAAGTAACTATTACTTTTTTTTTTTAAATGTTCAAATATGTCAAATAACTTGGATGTTCCCAATATTAAATGTTAAATGAATGAAATGGACACTAAATAGAATACATTATTATTATAAAACATTGCACACTAATCTACACTATTTTAATGTTTCTGTGGGACAATGTGAGAGACACCTATCAAATTCAATTGATTATTGTAAATATTGTCAACCCTCTATGGACACCTTGGCAATATAATCTCCATTGGCTTGCCATTTTTTATAGTATATCAGATAATTAATATCGGTCTGGTGAGTAAACTAAAAAAAATGACAAGCCAATGGAGATTATATTGCCAAGGTGTCCATAGAGGGTTGATAATATTTACAATAATCAATTGAATGATTTTCAATTATATATAATTATATCTATATAAAGCTTATGTTTGTAAAATGGCACAGTTTTTTTTAAATATCTCACTTAGCATTGACGTCAGTCAAACATTATAATATGATATTATGATAATTTAGCATTAAATTTGAGCATTATATGATGATAGAACTTTATTAATTAGAATAACCATGTATGAATGCATATTTGTCATGTTGACTGAACTTAGGACTGGTGGTGGTGCTTAAGATATTGTTTGTCATTTAGTGTTTATATAAAAAAAGGAAAAAAAAACTACAAATAATACTGATAAGATAACAAAACTACAACGAATTCTACTACTAATAACATATAAAACGCACTAAGGATTATTGAGCTGCGGGTACATGAATATTAATCAGGTTGTCTGCGTTCGCTCGAACTGATTCGTTGAAATCAAAACAGGGATGATAATAGGTGAGCGCCGGCCAATGAGATTGCCGTTTACGCATTAGCTCCGCCCACTAGCGGAGAATTCCAAAGGAACTCCGTTATTTTGACAGAAAATACAACAAAAGATATCATTTACATGTAGCGCGTCAATTCTGCATGTTATGGAAGACCCACGGACACGAAAACAACCCGCGGTAAACTGCAGACTTGGCAACAAGCGTGCCACTTGATGCTTCCTCTGAAGACTGCTTAGATGTGTTTGACTTGAAGCAGCGCTGCTAGACCGATCGTTGTGTGTGTCATCAAAGTACTGCGAGAGCTATAAGAGAGTGGACATCTCCTTATGCTTTCTCTCACCGTACTTTGTCATACGATCTATCTTCAAGTCAAACACACCACTTTACTCCTACTCTCGCGTGTCATGTGACAGTGTAATCGCAGCCTCTGCGGTTGAAGAATCGCGTTTTCTCATATCGCGATATCGCAAATGCAATTAATCGTTCAGCCCCTACATACGTCATAACCAAACGTTATGTGATTGGCTTGACTGATGATTTTAAATGTCATACAATCGCCCCCCCCCCACGAGAAAGTAAACGCTTGTCAATTATGCCCTTCCAGACTCTGTCTACGAAGCAAAGCGAAGTAGCAGAGTTTGGTATTACCAGGCTATAAATGATAATCCATTTCCTCTAAAAAGCTGTTTATTCAGTGTAGTGAAGCCTCTCCTCCATTGACATTCATTAAAAAAAACAGCCTCGGTCTCCTTTCCCACATACTGCCAGACCAGAAGCATTAGCTTTAGCCGTTACGCTTTTTCAGCTAATGGTTGCAGGCTTGCATTCTAGTGGCTTGGTTTCACCACAAAACAGGAAGTTGTTATAACTCGGGCAGTAACTCAAATAAACGGGCTGCTTTTCACCAAATTTATCTCTTAGATATTACTACTGAAGAAAAATAGACAGGGTGTATGCAAAACCTATGACAATGTTTATAGATGCATTGAGAATAGGGCTGTGCGATATGGACAAAAAAAGAAATCGCGATTTCTTTGATCAATTTTGCGATTTCGATTTTAATCACGATTTTGACACACACAGACATGCTTTACAGTCATAAATGCATTCAGTGTGAATTTGAAATGTATTTCCAAAAGAAAACCAATTAGAGCTTTATCAAAAAGCGGTAACGTCTCTAGAACAGACATAAGGCAAAGAAATAAAAAATGAATCCCGTGACCAGGTTTTTTTTTTTTTTTGCCATGCATTGGTCATAGAGCTCTATGTGGCACTGCCTCGGGTGTTGAAATAGATTTGTTGCGCCAGGTTCATACTCCGTCTGCAGTGCGTAACTGCGTATACAGTATGTGTATGCGTGAAGAAGTAGGGCTGTGACGGTTTCCGTGACAACCGCGTCACCGGCGGTGGTCGTTTGTCACCGCGGTTGTCTATTGCCACCGGCGGTAGTGCACGTGACGTCACACACTTTATAACAAGCATAATACAAAGTTTTGTATACAAGTATAATATAGTAACGGTTGCAAATTGTTTTATTTAGACTATAAATCTATGCTAATTCACAAATTACCTCAAACGCCATACACGGCGTTCCTTTAGATTGGCAGGTTTGAGCGCTGGAAAATACAGTTTATTCTGCATTCAGCAAATGTATTTCGTGATGAGCGATGGACCTTGTTGGGAAACCAAATACTACGTCGACGATCTGTAATCATTTCCATTCATGTCACCCATCCGCGTTTGTACAAGTGTCTTCAAGTTCACGTGATCGCAAACGCCCGCTGGTCAGGTTTGTGTTGGTGAGGCTTTCTCCCAAACTGGCCAAATACGAGCGAGACAGCGGTAAATGGAAATGCCAACAAGAAAGTGGAAACATAAATGTTTTGCATTTTTGCATCAACGTTCCCTGAAGGTTATTTTTAGTTTTTATTTTATAAACCTAAAGGAACGTTCCAGAACGTTCCCTGTAGTTTATTTTTTGAGGTTTTATTTTTATAATATGTAAACCAATTAAAACGTGCAAATGTTTTGTGTGCTTTAACAGCAGTGATCAAATGCTTAATTACATGACCATTATCAGGCAGTAGAGGGCGCTCATTGATTGGCAAAGTTTTTTTTTTAAGTTAATATTTGTGCAGCTTGTTTTCTATTTTTTATTTACTTTTGAAAACAAGAACTATAATTAAATGAATATAGATTATTAAAAAGATCCCTTTCAAAACCTGTTATATTACATTTGACATTGACAAAAAATTTAGTTCTTAGTGTTTATTTTTAAATAGTGTATCATTATAGAGGATGGTCATGCACAATGTTTTTAGTGTTGCCTTACCGTTTTCCTTGAAGGCCCCCATCATTGCGATCAGGTCTTAGCGAATTACTAGTCATCTTAAGAGTTGAATCAGGTCTGTTACCACTTTTATTTTCAAACAGCATTTACAAGCATATATTAAAAACATATCACCTCACAAAGGTTTATCCTCATGCACAGAATCATGATGTGCTTAATCACTATTTATTTGCAGATACTTCTTGACAATTTTACAGTGCTGAATCATGAATCTCATTGTCTGATAACTGTAACATAAGTGAATTAATATAAACGCAACACTTTTGTTTTTGCCCCCATTTTTCATGAGCTGAACTCAAAGATCTAAGACTTTTTCTATGAACACAAAAGGCCCATATCTCTCAAATAGTGTACACAAATCTGTCTCACTTGTGAGTTCAGTATATTATATAAATGTCCTTCTAGAATGAAATTATATGGGATACTTTTTTTGCAACATTTCTCTAAGATTTTTTTTCTTCTTTTCAGAAGGTGCCAATGAGCCTGCTATGCTGGAGACTTACAGTTGAAGGAAGTTATAAAATGTGTTCTCCAACACAACAGTGATACTACTTGGACAGTTCTAGGTTGTAATGGAGTGGGGTAGAAATATAAATTAGACTGGACGACGCCAGATGTTTTAAATAAAAAAAAAAGTCAGCACTTTACTGTTCGACAGACAAGCAATACACAAAACAATTATTAAAATGGATGAAAAAATCCTGCAGGTAAGACAAGGTAAGTAATAAAAAGTAAATAGTAAAGGTAAGGCGTAAAAGGCATGTAGTAAATATAAACGTAATTAGAATTAGTCTGGTTTAGTGGATCCACTTGGGTTAAATAATCTGTTTAGGTAAATTAGTTAGTTGTTAAAAGCTGATTAATAGGTTATACCTATTTAGGTTTCGCTAGTTTCCAGAGATAATACTTTTTCTTTTACATGGAAGATAATTTCAAACTCAAAACAATGTGAAACACAATCATACCTCATGATGCTGTATATGAAATGAAAAAAAAAATTATAATGTGTGTTACTTAAATTCCATTCAATTTCTGTTCTTGTTGTGGAATACAATTCAGTTCAGTTCAGTTAGATGTTGAAGAAAAAAGATTTCCAGTTCAGAAAAAAAAAAAAATGTAGAAGAATGGAAGAAATCGATGCCTTATTCAGTTAAAAACAGATCCGGATACTCCAACTGTTTGGTAGTGAGTTAACAGAGAATCCACTGTGTAACAGGTCCCCTTTGCAGGAACAGTTGAAACAAAGATCAAAGTCACAGTCTGGGTTGCTCGCCATCATTACTTGCAGTTTGTACATCCTCTCCTCGTACACCACAGAAGAGTTTTTGTTCAGTATCACTGAACTGGAGTTTAAAACCTTACCTACACAACAGATCATAAAGGAATTGCATTAATCTATCAGTAAATCATAACAATAAAGACTGACAAACACTGGAACCATAGCATCATGCTGCATCATTCAATTGACTCAAAAAGGGGTGAGGTGGTCACTTGTAAAGCCACCACTCCATCTTTCATATAAATATTCATATCTTGTTAACAATTACTGTTAAATGGTGCATATCTATGGCTTTAGCCGTACGCCCATTAGTCTTTTGCTGGTATTAAACATACAACTAAATCAAGTTCAATAAAATGACAAAACTCACCAAAACCACAGTTTTTTTCCCCGCTCTGTTTAGATACTCAATCAGGTAAGTATTATTTCTGTCTCTTTAAGGGTTCAAAATCAACTTATTATAATGGAATATAGCACTTGTTAATCACTTTAATCTTCCCACTTATTCTCTCTGTTTCTGCTGCTATTCTATGCCGTTGTACAAGAGTGATTCTCTTAAAGGGAAACGTCAATACAATCTCCTATAGGCATCCTTGATTTTTATTTGAATTTCCCTATAAACTCTCATTGAAATGTATACATTTTACACTTATTATGAACTATGAAATGTTCATTATCTTTTATAATATTAATTATTTCATTTATGTTTTAATTTTTAAACAATATTTTTGTTTTGAACCATATTTTAATGTGGGTTAAAAAGGGCTCGAGAAACTTTATGGTTTTAGTTAAAATGACAGAAACCATTTGGAATTATCACAACCTAATTGGTCAGGATTAACTAAGTAGCTTGGTTTACAACCCATATTTCCATTTTGTTATATCTCTTCTGCAAACACCACCTGCTCAGTGATGTAGATTGCACTTCTTTGTCAGTTATCCTTTTTATTTGTTGTGCACACTTGTGAACAAGCCTTTGTTAGACTGTTATGCAGAGATGTCACTGATTATGTACATACCCCAATCAACTGCACCACCCATTCACCTTCCACTCATCTGTGTCTTTCCTGACACCTTTCCTTGGTCTTTCCAAACCTGCTAAATGTGGAAACCTTTAACAGATCAGCACCTGCAAAAATAATAATAAGATATGAAATTATTAATAATAATATATATATAGGTAAACAAAAGGCTTCAATAGTACTCATATTATACACAAAGGCATAAAATAATGAAAAATTATATATATAAAAAAAAAAAAAAACATTCCATCATTCATCTTCTGTGTGCTTCACTATTCACTACTGCTTATCTGAATAGGGAGAAAAATGCTTAAAGTGTCACAAACCCCCTATTTCAGCAGTGTTAGTTCTCACTGCATGTATTTTTCAAATATCATCATACTGGTGCATAGCTAAAACAATTGCAAATATTTTCTCTCTCTCTTACCGTTTCTCACTTCTACTCACACAGAATACAAATGATGAAAACTCATGCTGGTAGACAAAGCTATAAATTTGCAATGTTTTCTCTGAATAATCAAATCTCATATGACATTATCTGCACAAAATAAAAGTAAATGGTTGTTAAGATCATAATATTGATTGTTCGGTGCCTCGTGAGAAGCACAAGAAAATAAAAAAAGAGCATAAAAAGCCCCACAGTGACTCAAATGAACCACTAAAGGTTTTTTTAACTGAATGAACTGATTCAAATGTAAATGTAGGTTAATTAGTATTATCACTTCTTTTATTCATTTACTCCCCATCACAGAATCCATTTACATAACTAACTCAAACAAGTACTGTATATATATATTTTTTTTATTATTATTATTTTTTTAAAATCAGGCACCTATGTTTAGGTTAAGTAAATGTATTCTATTGGAAATGTATAGGTCCTTTTCCATGCAATTAAAGTAAAATAACTAAACATAAAAATAGGAGCCTGCTAAAAATGCTCATTTTAGAAGAAAATTTCAGATGGCACTTAAAGGCTTTTGCATCTGAACTCTTCATATATATATATATATATATATATAAATATATATATATATATATACACTTTAAATTTTTAATTGTGCTATGCATTTATGTATATCTGAGTTGGGAGATTGCTAGTTTAACATAGGCAAAACATTGGTTGCAAAACGGCACTACGGTCCGGTACAAGTCAATTAGTTCATCAAAATTAGTTCACTTTTAAAAATGTTTCAACAATACCACCAATGAAAATATACTATAATAAAACCATACATTTCCACATCACGCTTACCTCTCAACCGTCAACAGTGATCGCGTTCAGCGCGAGCTGGCTCTTCTTCATCCATTGGCTTAATGCCGACTCGCGTGCGTATCGCCACCTATAGGGTTGCTCAATTATATTTAACAAAGTGGGACTCTCAAACCGGCAGGGAAAAAAGAAAAAAAAAAAAAAAATTATATGACTTATATTTTTGGTAACATCATTGCTTTGAATAAAGTATAGTAAAACACAAACACGAAAACCCCACTATTGTTTGACGTTTAATGCCAACGCGATGTGTCATTATAAAAATACATACATTTTTGAAAAAATGAAAATAAATTTTATTTTTATCTCAATAATTAAATTCTTACTCGCGTGCCAAGCCCGCGAAACCGGGCAGCGGGGCATATATAAGCCGGGTCGTGCCCACCGCGCGCACAGCTGAATCCCCTTTGAGTGACATCCCAGCAGTGCGTTTTCTTGAGGTGAATTACTTTTTACTTAACCCATTTAGTTAAATTACTTTTTAAAAGTATGGGCCGACAACAAAAGTAAATGACATTTAAAACTATGAAGAAAGAAAGTAATGAAATTTAATTATAATATGTAATTATAATAACAAACTGTCTGCGGGAACAGTTCGTTTTTCTCCACTAAAATAACAGCCGTTTTCACTCATGAAACTTATGAAATTATTATAAAAATTTGACTTTTTTCCAGTAAATGTACCACATCTCACATAAACAACGATTTTCCGTCTTTTTATATAAAGTCATATATATAAGTCATATATATAAGACAAGTTTTATATCAGCGCCGCTAAACGCCGTTAAATGCCGTTACATCAGTGTGACTTCATTGCTAATGGAGCTAATCCGCTCCGTTTGAGAGACGCTCTTTCGTTTCAGAGTTATCTGTCATGTTAACGTTCCTTAAAAAGAGATAAATTATACAATTATGCTTCATAATATCTTTAATTTGTATGGAAAGTAGTGCGTTGTAACATGTTTGACTGCGAGTGCGTGAGCTCCCTCTCTCACTCTCTCTCTCTCTCTCACACACGCTGGCGAGAGAGACAAGAGGCTCATAAGCCTTCTATAATGAAATCGATCATCCCTCCTTTTGTACAACCACAACAACAACAACAACTACTACTACTACTATAACAATAATAAAATAATAATAATTAGAATAAATATAGCTGCAACCAGCAATCACTGGGTTCAAGCATTTTAAGGCCTAAGGCGGTATGCTTTTAGGTCTTGGCCAACTTGGATGTATAGCTGACAGTGAAACACATCGAAAATGGACAACAGGCTCACAGAAACACACAAATAGAAATGAAATGGTTAAACTATCATATTAATAATCATTAAGCTTGCTTACACACACACACACACACACACAACACATACAACATACACCGATATACATATACACACACATTTTGTTGCAGATATAGATATTTGAAATAAATGACAGGTGACAATACTTTTTTCAAGTCTTCTTTTTAAGAGTTTATATAGTCATTTTCAGATTTCTCTGTGATCATAATCTGGCAAAATTGTAAAAACTGATATGTCTGTATGAACAAAATGGTAAACTTTGACTCAATGAGATTTAAAATGTTATAACAGTGATTTCATAATGTTTAAGTTTATATGAATTCATAAGTAAACATGAACAGTACTGTTTTAAAGTTTAATAAGCCCATTAGTGGTCTTCCCGCTGCCATCTAGTGGTTATAAATTGCAATTTCTCATACAACATTGTGTTTTAACCTTTATAACTGTTATAGTGTTATTTTTTGCCCAATCCCTGGTGATTGCTGCTTGCAGCTATATTAGTTATTATTATTATTATTATTAGTAGTAGTAGTAATAGTGGTTGTTGTTATTATTCTCAAGAATGAAAATGCATCTTAATGTGGATTATATGTATTCATCAGAGCCCTTATATACTTTGAGAATTTATACCATGAAAATAATTATTCTCTTCTCTCTCTTTTTTTCTCAGTGTTGATTGCCATCTGATTGTTGTAAGTATTAGAAGTCAACCTACATCTCTGATTTGCCAGATTCATCATAACATGCTAATTAATCAATAGATCAATTAAAGCATGTGGCAATAGATCATGTGGCATGTTATTGTCTTAATGAAGACATTAAAAGGATAATTCGTTAAATAAATAAATAAAATGGAATCCTGCATCTCTATTGCCAGTTGCATCATAACATATTAATCAATAATCACTGATGGAATTGAAAACATTTGAATTTGTACACACATATCCCACTCATATTTGTCTTTTCTCCCTCCCTTTTCTCTCTTTTGCTTGTGTCAACAGCAGCTGCATACACCCCAAAGGCTCTTTTAAGAGCACATCTCGAGAGCGTCTTTGGCTTTGTAAGTATATATTTTGACTGACTGTCAGATATCTCTCAGAATTTGGGTTTAGATCAATCAAAAGCAACATCATGCAGCATGTTAGTAATGTCTTGATGAAGACATTAAAGGGACAATTCTTAAAAAATAAATAATTAATAAATCAATCAATCAATCAATCAATATTGATTAATATTAATTAATCAATAATCACTGATGGAACTGAAAACATTTGAATTTGTACACACATATCTCACTCATATTTGGTCTTTTCTCCTTGTTTTTAACTGCTAGGCACATTCTTATAATTTTACTTTAGATGTATCTTTGATATTCATGATAGCATGATTTGCAGCATGCATACAACATTTGTAATGTTGAGTACTTTAATGTTTGTGAGTAATATATTATTATCTTTTTTTTCATGTAATAGTTTTTGCATCGTCTTCCACTGTCTCCCCCCCCACCTCCTCCACATTTTTGTCTTGCCACATTTTATTTCAGGGTAAGTAATATTATTTATCTTCATACTAAGGTGCTCTCGGTAATGTTTGTTTAAATAAACATGCATTTATATATTTAAGAAAAATATGTAATGTTTGTATATTAAATATATTTTTTATAATATAAATTATATGGATATAAATTGTAAATGTAAATTTAAAAATGTAAATACTTTAAAAATATATATACTGTATGTGTGTGTATTATATATACACACAAAATAAACAGTACACACACACACACACACACATATATATATATATATATATATATATATTGTGACGAGTCAGCTGCCTCCCCCTAATTTTCAGCACTCCCCGTCCCTTAATCGCCGCCCTTCACCAGGCTCCCGACGGGAGTGGGTGTGTGAGAGAGGAGGGGCGCTGAAACAGCCAGGTCTGGCCGTGTGATGAGGCACACACCTGAAGTGAATGGAGCCTCATCACCGCCGCTGTATATATGCCGCTGCGCCTCTCCTCTGGAGACCGTCTCTTCCCCCGTGCATGCACGCTGGTGTCCTCGTGGGTCCAGGAAGGGAACGCGGAGGGATTTCGCGCCACCAGAGTCCGAAAGCCGCACCCGTACACACCGTACACACACACGTATAGCTTATTCAAACTAGAATACATTAGTTTTTTGTAGTCCAGGAAAAAAAAAGGCCAAAAAATCCCAAAAATGATTCTCTTACAAAACAAGATTCTTGAGCCAATCATCACCATTATAAAAAGTTCAATTTGCTGTTTCGTCATTGTTCTGTTCATCTCAGTAATTGAATAGTGGATGAAACACCCTTGATACCACCACCAGAATATCTGTCATAAAATGTCAAACCAGCATAACAGTTCCACAGACAGTAAAATTTACTTTTCCAGGAGGAAAGAGCATTATGGTATAAAATTCTGACTTTTACTAGTAAGAAAGCCATTTTAGAAATCAGAAATTATATTGATATTAGAAATGCATTTTCAGTTATCAGAAATAACAAATGTAACATGTTGAAATTAGTGCTGTCAAAATTAGCGCGTTAACGCAGGAGATTAATTTTTTCAGTTCAACATGTTAAAATTATTTAACGCCGTTAACGCAGGTGCGGAGCCTAGGGTTGGCCACCCCACTCATAACTGCTACTTTTTTTTTTCCTGACAAGAAGTGCATTTATTCAGTCTTTTCGAGCACATCCATCTGCCATATTCTCTCGACATGAGCAAACAAGTCTGTGTTGGGGTGAACAGATGTGAAGAAACACTGGGTGTGTTGATCTCACGACGAACCTCATGAGTAGGACCTTGAAGAGTCCATCCAAGGTGGGGTTTTAACTGCTGCAGGACCCCCCTGGTGGGCCTAACTCTCACTGTGCGCAGGATCAGATCTTCCAGCTGCCCCTTGAGGTTCAGCTGCTGAGCTGCAGCATAGAGGAGGATAGTCCTTTCTGATCCGTCATCCAGCACTGCATACATTTCCATTTATGCATCCCCATTTGCAATGATCACTTTACTAACTTTCAGGAGGACTCTGCGGCTGCCGACAGAACTGTCCATACAAGATGCAACTGAACCCAACTGCTCCAACATACTCACTAATGAGCATACTCCAAGGGCGAAGAGCTTGAATGCCTTCACATCACCTGGCCCAGATGATCAGTCAGAATCTGATACTTTAAGCGCTCACTCGCGCATCTGCTGGTAGAAGGTTCTCTAGTGCCATCCGTATTCTGGAAAACTGTCTGGGGTCAGCTGCTGTCAGGCTGGGAATAGTAGGCTTAGGTCCTTGATATATCTGCTCTTGGGCATGCAGCATCTCCATTCTAGGCGTCACCTGTGGACATGAGGGTACTGTCGTACTGTCCTGCTCCTGCATGCTGGGCTGAGTAGTGTATGACCTCTGAAGTGGTGTGTGATGACCCATCAGCATGTGGCCTCCTAGGTGAAATTGTAAGGTCCTCCATCTGTCTCGTCAGCTGCTCACACTGGGCAGCTCGGGGTGGAGGAACTTCATCAGTATACACTGCAGAACTTCTCCGACTACAGACGGCTGGTGGCACATGAGTGCGAGGGGCTGGTACTGGTGTCACTGTTCGACGAGGAGTCTCAAAGCTGGTGCTAAACTGTTGGATCTTCCTGCTTCAGAGAAGCATTTTCTGCCTTGAGCCCTTGCAGCGTAGACAGGATCTCTGGCAGAATGTGGCTGCGAAGCTCATCGTTGTCCCTCTTCATCTCGAACCACATATACTTTATATCAGACAACTGCTGGACTTGAAGGTAGTGCTCCCCGGCTCAAAGTAGCTCTGGCCATACATCTCAGACAATGAGAATCCGAAACAAGGACTGGTGGGAGGTTGTCCTGCTCCACTTCACAGTTACAGAGTGAAAGGAGAGTTTTATAATGACAGGACACGCATTTATACAACACTTTATTTAAAAGGAAGAACCGCTCGTTCTGCACGTCATACATCATTACGCTATTTCTGCGTTTGATTGACCCAATTCACCTATATCTTGTAAATAAGTGTCTTGTAAATTAACCTATTAGATCTTTGTTTGTCCTGTGTATATAAGCCCAGTGAGTTTCTTTCTTTTATTCTTGGTCTTTGTTAATGCTGCTGTTATCTTGGTGTGGATTATCACTGTTTGTTTCTTGGTTTCCATTAAATTCTACTTAACTGATCTTCAAGCCTGATGATTTATGTATCAGTGTATAAGAAAGTGTGACAAAATGGCTTTCCTAATAGTAACAATCGCATTCATGATATTTTTGCTATTATTATTGATATCAGAAATGAACATTTCTACCAGTAGCAATTCAATTCTTGATATCAATATAAACATTTGCACTAGTAATCACGTGATTACTGATACCAAAAATAAAGGTTTTTACTAGTAAGAACTGTATTTCTGATGTGGGAAATTGAAATTTCAACTAGTAAGAAATGAATTTTTGATATAAATAACTGAATTCTTTCTGCTAATAGATATAGTGAAATATTGCAAAATATGCCATTAACACATTTTCAACAAGTCCAATGTTTTGGATTTAGAATGGATTCAAAAACGAAGAGGCAACGCTACACAAGGCAGTGGAAATATGCACGGAGATTACTGCATGAAAGGTGTATTGGAGAAGAGTCATCATTTCATCCAGTAACACTTCAAGAAAGAATTAATGAAGAAAATTACACTGATGAAGACATCTCAAGTGTTACTGAAAGTGTAGAAATTGGGGTCAGTGGGGAGAGCTGCAGTTCAGGACCTGACAGTGTGCCCGATGGGACCAGTGAGGAAAACCGCAATTCAGAAACTGAGGATGAAAACAAAGTGGCCCTAACTTCACTCTCAACATTTTTACAAGAATGGGCAACAAAACACCTCATCAAGCATAATGCCCTAGATGATCTCCTGAAAGGACTTCAAAAAAATGGACACCCAGAGCTCCCATCAACAGCAAGGACACTGCTGAAAACTCCAAGACTCATTAAATCAGTGGTAAAATCTGGAATGGAGTGTGTCCATTTTAATTTAAGAGAGAGCCTTCTTGAGCAGCTGCAGCGCTATCCAAGGGAGATTACAGAAGGAGTTAGCACATTGGAGCTATCATTAATATAGATGGCCTGCCTTTTTTTAAAAGCAGCAAAACACATCTTTGGCCCATCCTCTGTGCCATTCATCTGCCACCCATCAGTATCTTTCCTGTCACACTGACACTCGGTCCCACCAAACCAACAAATTTGGATTTTACTGAAGAAGCCATAAAGGACATTCAGGAACTTCTGGACAATGGTTTGGATGGAAAAGAAATAAAAATCAGATGTGTTGTGTGTGACGCACCCGCAAGAGCCATGGTAAAAAAGATCAAACAGTATTCTGGGTACTATGGGTGTGATAAATGCACACAGAAGGGCACATGGGTGGTTGGGCGCGTGACCTACCAAGAGGTTGATAACCTCACTTTACGAAGCAATGACATGTTTCGCGCTGAAATGACTAGACGTCAAGAAAATGAGGACACTCCTTTGTCCCCCTTTCTGAGCCTCCCACTGGACATGGTAGAACAATTCCCGATTGATTACATGCACCAAGCTTGCCTGGGAGTAATGAAAAAACTAATAACAGTGTGGGTTAGAGGAGACAGGAAGGTGAGAATGTCTGATGGGCAAATAAGCAATGTCACCCAAAGGCTGCTGTCACTTCGAAAGGTCATTCCCAGCTGTTTTGCCCGGAAACCTAGAAATCTGGAAGACATTGACAGGTGGAAGGCAACCGAACTGCGGCAGTTTGCTGTTTACACAGGAAAGATCGTGCTTAAAGGAATTCTGGCTGACCACTATATGATCACTTCATGGTGTTCAGTGTTGCCTTGAGTCTTCTGCTTTGCCCTACACTTGCAGTGGAACACAACAGCTACAGCAAAGAGCTGATGAAATACTTTGTTGGAAAAGCAGAGAACTATATGGAGACCACTTCATGGTGTACAATGTACATTCAATGGTGCATCTACCAGAGGAGGCAATGGCTTTGGCAGTCTTGATGCTTGCAGTGCATTCCCTTTTGAAAACTATCTTGGGAAGCTGAAACGACTTGTAAGGTCAGGAAAGAAGCCACTTATTCAAGTGGTCAAACGGCTAGAGGAGATGTCAAAATCCCCATTGTCTGTGGAGGCCTCCAAGCCCAAATTCAAAAGGCCCAATAATGCCTTCATACTTGATGAAGGAAAATGCTGTGAGGCGATTGAAGAGAGAGAAGAGTTGGATGATTCTGGTTACCAGATGCTGCTGTGTAAGCTTTTTGAGAAAACAGAACCACTTTTCAGAGATCCATGTGATTCAAGAATGCTTGGATGCTTCAAAGTGCAATCAAGGCATGCTGTTATGAAGCTCATACCAGAACGGCAGCTGACAAGAAAAGCTATAATGGTGGAAAAAAGAGAAGAGACCATTTTCTTAGCAATTCTGCATGTGCACAGATAATGCCCTAGGAATCTCTCTCTCTCTCTCTCTCTCTCTCTCTAGTTAAATTCAATTGAGCTAAGTTGGAATGATTATATAATACAGGAAATAACGAGATAACTTTTAAGACCTCTCTCCCTCTCTACTCCCCTCCCCCTAATTCAATTTATTGACATGACGTGCTGAATTTGCCAAAACATTACAATGAACAAAAATAATTATTGTATAATTCATAATATAAAAAAGCAGCACATGGTAGCACATGGCACCAAGGAAGGGTTAATACCCGAAAACGTTTTACACTTTTACACCTTTGCACTTTTTTTGCACAATTTTGTGACCTCTGAATAATAAATGATATAAGCCTTTTGGGCTAAATTTGTGCGGATCTCCTTCATCTTTATAATTCATAATATAAAACAAATAAATACACACACACAACTATCTCACTCTCCCTCTCTGCCCCCTTCCACCTTTATCCCTCTCTCTCTCTCTCTCTCTCTCTCTCACACACACACACACACACACACAGCCAATGCATTAATGTTAAGATCTACTGTTAATTTACCATTTAAGGACATTCAGAGAAACCAAGGAGGATAAACAGTGAAGGTCATTAAAATCAGTTATTATAAGCAATAAGTTATTGAATAAATATAATACACTGTGTAAGTTATCTTTAATAAATATTTACTTGTGTATATTTTTTTTTTTTATCTCAACAGATGGACATAAAAAGTTTTGCAGTTGTGGAATTTGCTGAGGATAGTGCTGTTGAAATAATTCCAATGTCATGGTTGGAGGAAACCAAAGAGGTATTGTTTTGTTTTCAATAAGTTTTCACATTCATTTACATTACTAAATTAGTTCAAGAATGGTAAATCTTTTTTTTTTTTCAGGGAACATTCTGTTACTGGACATTTACGAACACAAGGAAACTTGTAAAAAACTGCATTCTGCCAGACAAAGCGAAGTGGAGGCGATGTCCATTAAAAAAAGTTTGGCTAAGAACAGGTAACGTAGTTTTTGCATTATTTAAATGAATCTACAGTTGTCATGATCTCCACACTCTATTAACACCTGTACCTGAGCCTCACCCCAGCACTCACACAAAAACCCACACATCATGTTCTTTTTAGGTCTGGTCTTGGCTAGGACTACCCCAAGTCTCAAATATACATCTTACCTGAAGTATTTACCCACAGCGTTATTCTTTGCATCCTTGGTTCCTGTTGTTCCTCTCCTTTACTCCTATCTCCAAGTCTGCTCCCCGAACCTGTAAGAGAAGGAGACATCATTGCAACATTTGTCAGTCGGTGATTATTGGTGTGTTTATGGGGCTTACTCACCTTCCACAGACTGGTCATCTGCTCTCCAGCCCTGCACATCTTCCTGTTGTTGTTTATTGCAAGATACTCACCTATTTGCTCTGCATCTGTCAATTAGCCTGTGTTTATCATTACTTCCCTTCTGTGAAGTGTTTCCTGACAGCAGTATTTTAATGAGGATTGTTAAAGGAAAATTCAATCATCAAGAAAAATCGCTAAACTACACTTTACACCAATATTTAATTTTTTACCATATTTAATATTTACTGTATTTTCCAGACTCTTACACTAAAGGTCTTCAGAAATGCCGGCGTGTAGTGGAGACTTCGAATGTTGAAACAGAAGACTGCTCCACAGTGAACAAAAAGAGGGCACATAAAAAGCCACCAAGATTTGTGTCGGAAATTGATTCTTCCTCAGATGGTAATTATTCAAATCACTTCAAAGAATTTTGTATATATCTACTGAAAAAAAAAAAATAAAAAACCCTAGCAAACCTGTTGTGGAGCACAGGGTTGAGGATCCAAATACAGAATTAAATAAGTGTAATCCAAAGATATAATCAACAGGCAAGAGGTCACACACATATGTTTGGCAAACAATCCAAACATATAACGTAGCAACAAAAACAGGAAAAGAGCCAACGTAATTATAAATAACAATTTGTGAGCTATTTTGAAGATCCATTTACAATCATTATAGTCCACATGCTATTTAAACAAATGAACATAAACCTAAACTTGTCAATGTTAAGAACATTTGGTTGAAATTACATTTTAAGTCTCGAAGTGTATAACTTCAAAAATACAACTAACTTGTTCACTTATTATCATGCATGTATTTTTATATCATGACATTACTGTTAATCACACTCATTGCCTTAATAATAATAATAATAATAAGGTGTTTTTTTTTTATTTTTTTTTTAATTGCAATATTCTCAATTATCATACCATATTACTGTACACTAAATTAAAGACTAAATCAACGGCACATTCAGAAGCAAATTCTCAAGACCTCGTGTAAAGTCAATTTAGTTCTCACTGTCTTGTCAGTTAGAAATGCTTACAGGTCAGCTATCTGATCAAAGTCTTAAAAACCCTTCATTCATAAATGTCATTTGGCAGTGATACTTATCGAATCAAAATTGTTATAAATTGAACAATAGCCAACAGATTTCCCAATCCTATCACCAAATAAACAATATTGCTTAGTTTTAAACTGCCAAATATTCATTAAAAAGACACCCTCAGTTTCTGTAAATCTGTTTTGAAATAGTATACATTATCAAAAAGTCCTGTCAGTGTTAACAATAATATTAATTTAATTTGACTTGACAGGTGTTCATAAACAGCTCCGTAGATCCTATTACAATTTTGTTGTTTTAAACATTAACTTCAACTGCTATATTTCATTTAATTAAAACCTCTTGTTATTGTCAAAACTGGCCACTTCAAAGGGCCCTTCAGAATGAAGGATTTTGAAGGGTACAACTGATGGACACTTCGGGCCCCATGATCCTTTGCACAGATGCTTTGCATGATTCCGGCGCAGTCTTTTCATAATTATATAAACTATGGATTAAAAGCTTTTGTGAATTTTTGTTTTTTATATAAACATTCAAAAATATTTTAATTTCAGATGAAAGCAGAGTTACAAAGAAAAAAAAAAGTCAAAACCTGTTCCACCTAAATGTAAGTTGTTATATAATTAATGCAGACAGTGATATTACATTTATTACTTTTTGTTTTGTTTGTTATTCATAATTTTTAAGGCTCTAAAATGCAAATCAACCTACTTTTCATATTTCTGTTGTATTTTTAGATCAGCCACTTCCCAAAACTTATCCTGAATACAAAGGTATATATATACACACACACACACACGTATTTATGTATGTAGTACATTTATGTGTGTAGACTTAAAGTAATATTTTCTTTCCAATCCACAGACAATCAAGAAAAGCCAAGTTCTCCGGATTTATTCTGTAGGAGGAAGTTTCTTATTTTAATAAACATGTAATGTCTATTTATACTTGCAGCTCTATTAAAAATAAATAAATATTTACAGCAGAGGCATCCTTGACACAGTTCTCACTGCAGGGTGTGTCACCACCCCAACAAGGTGTGTAGCAAAATTTCATTGTGATACATTCATAAACTTGTATGTAATATGTACGTTTTGAAACATAGGTATTTTGTTTTTATGCCTCAGCAGTGTCACATCTGTTAAGAGAGCCACAGGTCTCATTTGATGAAGCCACAAAGAGTAAGCAAGCAGTTCTTTGTCACAATCATGCATACACATTTAAGGAACTGACTCTATATAATATTTAATTTCTCCTTAGACTACCACACAAGAGTCTTACAGAAGTTGCAAGAACTCTGTGAAAACCAGCAAGATATCCTTGCTATGCAAAGGCAAATTCTGGCTGCAGTGGCTGTTCCAGGGTTGAAGCAGAGGAGGGGGTTCTAGAAAATGGGCCCTGTCAAACCATCGAACAACTTAAACAGTTTGACAAAACATTAGACACTCAAGAGAAAAGGACAAAGATGGTAACAAATAAATAAATACATATAGATAAGCTGTATAGTATTCCTCTACAGCAGGGTTCTCAAAGCCCCTAGCCCTGCACAATTTGTATGTCTCCCTAATCAGACACACCCAATTTATGTCTTGCAGTCTCTAATGAGCTGATGAGTTGAATCAGGTGTGTTAAGGGAGACAAACAAAATGTGCAGGGCTAGGGGTCCTCCAGGACAGGTTTGAGAACCATTGCTCTACTGCAGGGTTGTCCAATCCTGCTCCTGGAGGGCCATTTTCCTGCATATTTTAGCTCCTACCCTAATTAAGCACACCTAATCAAGGTCTTACTAGGCATACTAGAAACTTCCAGACAAGTGTGTTGAGGCAAGTTGGAGCTAAACTCTGCAGGACAGTGGCCCTCCAGAACTGAGTTTGAACACCCCTGATCTACAGGGTTTCTGCAGGCCTTAAAAAGTTCTTAAATCGGAGGAAAATGTCTTATTAAAATTATGAAATCATGGCATTAAATGTTGCAAGCACTGCAAAAAAAAAACAACAACAACAAAAAAAAACAATACCTTTCCAATGAATATTTTTTTATATAGTATACTATAATCTAATTTACATCATTGATGCACTGTGTCCCTTTAAATTTGCCTGGTCTTAAAAATGGTCTTTACTTGGTCTTAAAAAGTTAAAAGTTATTTATGAAGTCTTAATTTTTATCTTCATAAAGCCTGCAGGAACCCTGATCAACAATGAAATGCTCACTCAGCTATGTCATCATAATTTTGAACTGCAGTTCAAAATTATGATGACATAGCTGAGTGAGCATTTCACTGGGCTTTCAAGTTATAACAAATATGTTCGAGGAACACATGGTTACAACAGCCAGAGAAAAAAAAAACTAAAACAGAAGTCAAGGGTCAAGAGCCCAACTAAAGCAGACACTGATCTCTAACATGGTTACTTCAATTGAAACAATAATTCAACATCTAAACCTTAGTTAATTCTCAATAAGATCTTCTGTAGATGTCTGACAGAAATAAAGTCAGTCTGGTTATTAATAAGTGGAGCTGGTGATGATGTTTGTGGGGTTGTTTAATCAGATCTTGAGAGATTTAATGTATTTTATTTCAGTTGATTTCATCTAAGGCTATGGCTGAAGTTAGTTGTTCTTGTGTTTCTTTTTCTTCAGTGATTATGTTTGTTAACAGCAAGTGTTCATCACTAATGCTCAATTATCACTCAAATAATCACTTAATTGCAATGTATATCTTATTTTAGTGAACTCAACTGAAATAAGTTCAGAGCACTCATAATTGTTAGTTTTATAAACTTAAATGGTTTAAGGCAATAAGTTTAGTCAAACAGTTTGAGTTAACCTAACTTGTCGGGTTTTACAGTGCACAAAAATAAGTCGAGCAAACTTTTAAGTTGGCTCAACTTTATTTTATTTTTTTTACAGTGTGCCAGTAAGTTAGAACTTAAAATGTTAAGTTCACTGAATTAAATTGGTCTCCCTGAATTTCAATAACATTAAACTGACTTAAAAATTCAAGTTGAATCTAGCATAACTTACAAAAAAAAGTTGAAATTGCTTAAATTATTTTTTATGAGTTAAAGTAACTTTAAAACATAAGTTGTCATGACTTTTTCATATCATTTTTTTACAGTGTGTGGTATTGTTACATTGTGAGTTTAAGTTAATTTCTATGTTTTTATGGTATTTAACTGCCATCTTGTTTATATATATATACAATTTTTTTAGGTGAACTACCTACGGTCAATCGGGGGTTCAAATCCAGGCAGCTGTTCGGAAAATGCTGCGTAAGGTGGCCACCAATGAGGTCCTGGGTGCATACAGCCTTAGGGGAAAGAAATCCAAACTAGCCTTCCAAGGTCTCAGGATTTGTTCCATTATTATAGGTAAGTTTTAGTCTAACTGACAATTATGTTAAAGGATTATAATAAAGTAACTGTCTTGAATATTACATTGTAGAATAAAATACTTTTTATGCTTTCAGGGCTGCGTTTCCCGAAATCTTCTTAACACGTTGTTCTTAAATTAAGCTGTGCCTTCGTTAATACGTGTTTCCTGAATCGTTCTTAGTTAAGTATACCTTCTGTAAGTCATACTTTTGTAAGGTTGGTCTGGACCACTTATCACATTTGACAGTTAACAGTTCTTTACATATCATTCTATACGAATAGTTGTGCAAAATCAAAGACGGTGCGTATTTTCAATTGAAGATAATTTATAGATTTAATGGGCTGTTTTTTGGTGCTTGACACTTTTTTTATTGGTCATTTTGTGTGTTTTACGAATAAGATAGACTACAAGGTTAAGAAGCTTACTTAAATGTAAAATACTTTTTCTCTATTTTGCAATAGTGAAAGACGTAGCGCGCTAAGAGACAGCGTTATCGGGAAACGCACTCCAGAACAATTGGAGATTACCAAATCTCAAATCTCCCACCCCCCCCCCCCCCCCCCCCCCCCCCCCCCCCCCCCCGTACAAATGCACGGCATGCATGGATGATTTATAATTTTATTATTTCATTCTACTTCTAGGAGCAACACAGAGGAATTTTAAATCACTGAAGTCAGTTGAGGTGGAGGATTTGATTTCCCTGGCTCTAAAATTTGCCCCCCACAGGAATTTGAAATGGTAATCACACTATATTAAAATATATTTTGAGATGAGTATCAACTGTCAATAGAACTGATGCAAAAGTATTTTTATCTAATTTTACTGTAAGATTTAACAGAATTGTAAGAAACAACATTGCCAGCAAGCACCCCTTTTAACACTTTCTTCAACAGCAAAAATGCAAGTGATCACGCGGGCGCTTCCCTGTCGTGCATTCCACACTCCGCACAAACATTTGAATATGGGCCAATAATAGAGCATATTTATAGGCCTATAGGTTTATTAAAATAAATATTCACCAGTCCACTTCAGACAGATACGAGAGATGTAGTTATAACCTATAAATTGAAGGCTTTTAGACATTTTAATATGATCTAACTGACCGATACCGCTCCAATCTGTTGATCATTATTTGTTGTTGATCAAGATTAAACGGATGTCGCTCTCATAAAAAGACTTCGTTTAATGACTCAATTATGGATTAAATCATTAAGATACATAACAGGCTAAATAAAATATGCTGAATATGTAATATTGTTCAAATATTTATAAAAATGCTATAAATAGCCAGGCTGCTAATAAGACTGTAGTTTCACGTTTTGCGTCTGCATAACAAAATAAATTATTTTTAATATGCAATTACAGGTGCTGGTCATATAATTAGAATATCATCAAAAAGTTCATTTATTTCACTAATCCCATTCAAAAAGTGAAACTTGTATATTATATTCATTCATTACACACAGACTGATATATTTCAAATGTTTATTTCTTTTAATTTTGATGATTAGAGCTTACAGCTCATGAAAATCAAAAATCAGTATCTCAAAATATTAGAATATTACTTAAGACCAATACAAAGAAAGGATTTTTAGAAATCTTGGCCAACTGAAAAGTATGAAAATGAAAAGTATGAGCATGTACAGCACTCAATAGTTGGGGCTCCTTTTGCCTGAATTACTGCAGCAATGCGGCGTGGCATGAAGTCGATCAGTCTGTGGCACTGCTCAGGTGGTGTTATGAGAGCCCAGGTTGCTCTGATAGTGGCCTTCAGCTCATCTGCATTGTTGGGTCTGGTGTCTCTCATCTTCCTCTTGACAATACCCCACAGATTCTCTATGGGGTTCAGGTCAGGCGAGTTTGCTGGCCAATCAAGCACAGTAACACTGTGGTCATTGAACCAGCTTTTGGTACCTTTGGCAGTGTGGGCAGGTGCCAAGTCCTGCTGGAAAATGAAATCAGCATCTCCATAAAGCTTGTCAACAGAAGGAAGCATGAAGTGCTCTAAAATTTCCTGGTAGATGGCTGCGTTGACTGTGGACTTCAGAAAACACAGTGGACCAACACCAGAAGATGACATGGCAGCCCAAATCATCACTGACTGTGGAAACTTAACACTGGACTTCAAGCAACATGGATTCTGTGCCTCTCCACTCTTCCTTCAGACTCTGGGACCTTGATTTCCAAATGAAATGTAAAATTTACTTTAATCTGAAAAGAGGACTTTGGACCACTGAGCAACAGTCCAGTTCTTTTTCTCCACAGCCCAGGTAAGACGCTTCTGACGTTGTCTCTGGTTCAGAAGTGGCTTGGTAGCCCTTTTCCTGAAGACGTCTGAGCGTGGTGACTCTTGATGCACTGACTCCAGCTTCAGTCCACTCCTTGTGAAGCTCTCCCAAGTGTTTGAATCAGCTTTGTTTGACTGTATTCTCAAGCTTGCGGTCATCCCTGTTGCTTGTGCACCTTTTCCTACCCAAATTCTTCCTTCCAGTCAACTTTGCATTTAATATGCTTTGATACAGCACTCTGTAAACAGCCACACCTTTCAGTAATGACCTTCTGTGACTTACCCTCTTTGTGGAGGGCGTCAATGTTCGTCTTCTGGATCATTATCAAGTCAGCAGTCTTCCCCATTATTGTGGTTTCAAAGAACAAGAGATACCCAGAATTTATACTGTAGGGATGGTCATTTATTCAAACTCAAATGTAAATATTCTAATATTTTGAGATACTGATTTTTGACTTTCATGAGCTGTAAGCTCTAATCATCAAAATTAAAAGAAATAAACATTTGAAATATATCAGTCTGTGTGTAATGAATGAATATAATATACAAGTTTCACTTTTTGAATGGAATTAGTGAAATAAATCAACTTTTTGATGATATTCTAATTATATGACCAGCACCTGCATACGAAATCAAACAAGACGTGTAATGAAGAAAATGGGGAAAAAGTAAATATTAATAAATTTTTAACGTACATTAAGTAAACAGTTCCCCGCAATACATTAATATCAACCAATTCAGCACCACCACCATGGACAGCACCTCGCAATGACGTACATAAGAATATATACCTCAAGTAACCTTCTAAGGCATAGGTCTTCAACCCTGTTCCTGGGGACCCACTGTCCTGCAGAGTTTAGCTACAACCCTAATCAAACACACCCGAAGCACCTAATCAAGCTCCTCAAGATTGCTTGAAAATACAAAGGCAGGTGTGCTGAAGAAGATTGGAAATAAACTTTGCAGGACATTGGTCCCCAGGAGCTCTGTCCTAAGGCAGTGGTTTTCAAACCGGTCCTGCAAGCACCCCTAGCACCTCACATTTTGTATGTTTCCCTATATCTGACACACCCATTTCAGGTCTTGCAGTCTCTACTAATGAGCTGATGAGTTGAATCAGGTGTGATAGATGAGGGAGACACAGAAAATGTGAAGTGATGGGGGTGCTTATTAGGACCGGTTTGAAAACCACTGTCCAAAGTATACTTGTGCGTGTGTGTGTGTGTGTGTGTGTGTGTGTGTGTGTGTGTATATATAGTTCGGGGATCATAGAAAAGTTGTACCTTGAGTTAAGGTCTACCTTTAGGTGGGTTTAAAATAGTAATCACACTGTATTAAAATCTATTTTGAGATAACTGTCAACTATGTCAATGGAACTCATGCATATGTATTTTTTTATCTTATTTTTCTATAAGATTTAACAAAATTTCAAGAAACTAAATTGCCAGGAAGCGCCCCATTGCTACCCTGTAATGAGTTTAAAATTTATCATTTATATTTACGAATTATAACCAGTATTGCCCCTTAATGGAAAGTTAATTTCTGTTCATGGTGCGCGAAGAATTTGCATGTGCGCTTGTGTTTTATAAGTGTGAGTGTGGTTTGTCTGCGCGCATTTAATTTCGCATGCCGTGGTAAAAATGTTTTTGATTTCATATTTACTGCTTCATATTAAAATCGGTTAGAAATTTAAATTAGTTTCTCGCTCTCACAGTTTTAAACGCACGGGAAATTCAAAACATCGATGTAATAATCAAATAAATGGTTTACATTCCACAAACTTTAACAGCCCTAAACATATTTGTTCGCATTCGTTAAAAGGTTAACTTGACAGTCCCCATATATTACGATTTGACAAGCTGATCGTAAAAGTATGCTGAAGTGACTCTTTACGACTTTGATATTTAGATAGGATTTCGATATATGGGTTACGTATGAATGTATATACGTATTAATTTATGAAGTAGAGTATTATTTATTTAACTGCTCATGTAATTTAATCTGATTTTCATCTCCTTAAGCTACACTTTTTGTTTCTTTGTTACTTTTACAGAAGACTGAGGTGGAAGAACAAGAGTAGAAGACGAGTACAGAGGAAAATGATTATCAACATGTTGTTGTTAGTAGTAGTAGTAATTTATAGATATAGGTAATTTATGTATAGTTAATACTGTAATTTATTTGTTCATGCTGTATCGTTGCTTAATATGCTTGCACCTGTGCATGTTTATTTTTATATACTTGATAATTAAATGTTTTGGAAGTATTTCATGGCTTATGCTATTTTATATCAACAATAAAACAATGAATATGGATTGTGGACTGATTTATTTATATAGATTTACTGCATTATTTATCAATAAGTACCAATGCAGAAAAAGGTAAGAAATAATAAACATGATGAATAGGGTTAGGTTAGAATAACGTTCCCATAACGTTATTCTAACGTTCCCATAACGTTATTCTAACGTTCCCCTAACGTTATTCTAACGTTAGAATAACGTTCTATAAACCAGAAACTAACGTTCTATTTCCGTAAAGAAAACTTTCCTGGCTAACCAAAAACTAACCTTAAAAAAAACGTTCTGGGAACCAAAAACTAACGTTCCCAGAACGTTCTGGGAACCAAAAACTAACGTTCCCGGAACGTTCTGGGAACCAAAAATTGTTAGCTGGGCTGCGTCTACTCTGTTCAGCGCGCACACACACCTCTCTCTCTCTCTCTGCGTCTACTCTGTTCAGCGCGCACACACCTCTCTCTCTCTCTCTGCGTCTACTCTGTTCAGCGCGCACACACACCTCTCTCTCTCTCTGCGTCTACTCTGTTCAGCGCGCACACACACCTCTCTCTCTCTCTCTCTCTCTCTGCGTCTACTCTGTTCAGCGCGCACACACACCTCTCTCTCTCTCTGCGTCTACTCTGTTCAGCGCGCACACACACCTCTCTCTCTCTCTCTGCGTCTACTCTGTTCAGCGCGCACACACACCTCTCTCTCTCTCTCTCTGCGTCTACTCTGTTCAGCGCGCACACACACCTCTCTCTCTCTCTGCGTCTACTCTGTTCAGCGCGCACACACACCTCTCTCTCTCTCTCAATTTCAATTTCAATTTAAGTGTGCTTTATTGGCATGACAAAAACTATACATTTGTATTGCCAAAGCAATTGCAGCTGGGCTGCTCACAAATAGTGCATATATGTATTAACAGAAAGAAAAATAATAATAATTGTAATAATAATAATAATATATAAAAGTATTAAGCAAGTAGTGCAAAATGAATTACTAATGTATGCAAGTATATAAACTAGAAAAAAATAAAAATAAGGGATTAGATTTACAGAAGCAAAATGTACATGTAAGTAATATAACAGAGTAATATGGTTTAATATAATCTAGATGTGCTGGGAGCATCAGCTCAGGGCAGGTGGAGTGTCTTCTCTTCTGTGGTGACAGAGAGACACATATTGAGCAGCAAACACACAGCAGGTCTTGTGTTCTCCGAGCAGATACGACAGTTTCTCCTGGTCTGGAAGAGTTTGAAATGTGGGATGGATCTGCTGTATTTTGTTGTAGAACACTGTCCGTATATCTGTGTATTTGGAGCATTCTGTTAGGAAGTGCAGTTCTGTTTCCATCTGATTCAGATCACAGTGTGAACACAATCTCTGCTCGGGGGGCAGCCATGTTTGTCTGTGTCTGCCCGTCTCTATCATCAGCTTGTGTCCGCTGAGTCTGTATCTGGTCAACGTGCTTCTCAGTTTCTTATCTGACACCGTGTACAGATACTCTGCCATACTGTACTCTCTCTTTAGGGACAGATAGCATTGCATTTTACTCTGTTGTTGAGTTTGGGTTTGCCAATGAGTGATGTAACTCTGTTTGATTTGTGCAGTGATCTGATTGGTTCTGATGTTGTGAGTCAGAGCATCAGTAGATGTTAGTGAAGCATCAGGACTGAAGCTCTGGATCAGATGGAGGAAGGGCTTGCTTTCTTTGCTCATCTCTTGGTATTGCAGGGCTTTATAATGGTATGATTGGGGGTCACTGAGCTTCAGATGTTTCCAGAATTTAATAGCCCTTTTTTGTATCTTTATGATTAGAGGATATTTGCCTAATTCTGCCCTGCATGCGTTATTTGTTGTGTGCCGGTGCACGTGTAGTATATTTTTACAGAGTTCTGCATGCAGGGTCTCAATCGGGTGTTTTTCCCATTTAGTGAGATCTTGACTTGGGTTTGTCAGCGGACCCCACACCTCACTGCCATATAGTGCAATGGGCTCAATTACTGATTCTAATATTTTCAGCCAAATTCTAATAGGGATTTCTATAGGACATTGCCGTTTTATGGCGTAGAAGGCCCTGCGTGCTTTATCTCTCAGTTCATTCACAGCATGATTAAAGTTTCCAGTGGATGTGATTTTCAAACCCAGGTAGTTGTAGTGTGATGTGTGTGCTATCTGGTTCGTGCCTAATGAAAATGTGTGTTGTGTTCCTTGGGATCTGGGTCTCTTCTGAAAGATCATAATGTTGGTTTTCTTCAGGTTGACTGTCAGGGCCCAGGTCTGGCAGTATTGCTCCAGCAGGTCCAGGTTCTGCTGTAGACCATGTTGAGTGGGAGACAGCAGAACCAGGTCATCTGCATATAGCAGGCATTTGATCTCTGAGTCGTGTAGAGTGAGACCAGGAGCTGCAGATCGCTCCAGACTGAGCGCCAGTTCATTTATATAGATGTTTAATAATGTTGGGCTTAAGCAGCAGCCCTGTCTCACTCCACGCTCCTGGGAAAGATACCTTGTACGTTTGGTGTTGATTTTTACGCCACATTTACTTTCAGTGTACATTGATTTGATGAGGTCATAGGTTTTACCTCCTATTCCACTTTCAATAAGTTTGTAGAATAGTCCTTGGTGCCAAATTGAGTCAAAAGCTTTTTTAAAGTCAATAAAGCATGCATATATTTTACCTTTATCTTGGTTAACGTGTTTTTCAATTAGATTATGTAGTGTATAGATGTGATCAGATGTACGGTAATTTGGTAAGAATCCGATTTGACTTCTGCTCAGTACATTGTGTGTGGTGATGAAGTCTAATAGTCGAGCGTTTATTATGCTACTGAATAACTTTCCCAGGTTGCTGCTCACACAGATTCCTCTGTAGTTGTTAGGATCAAATTTATCTCCGTTTTTAAAGATTGGTGTTATCAAGCCTTGATTCCAGATGTCGGGGAAGTAACCTACACTCAGGATCACATTGAATAGTTTTAGAACGGCTAATTGGAGCTTGCTGCTTGTGTGTTTTATCATTTCATTTAATATCCCATCAGGTCCTGATGCTTTTTTGAGTTGGAGGTTTTTGATTTTTTCTGTAAGTTCTTTATCAGTTATTGGGAAATCTAATGGGTTTTGGTTATCTTTGATTGTTAATTCTAGTTTTTCTAATTGGTTGATTGTTTGGTTTTGCTTACAGTTTGTGTCTGTTTGTACTTTATTAAACAATGTTTGGAAATGACTTTCCCATATTTCTCCATTTTGTATTGGCAATTCTTCATGATCAGTTTTTTTCAGATTGTTCCAATTATCCCAAAATTGGTTTGTGTTCACGGACTTCTCGATTATTGTCAGTTGTTTTTGGGTGTATTGTGCTTTTTTGGTTCTGAGTGTGTGTTTGTATTGTTTTAGTGTTTCGCAGTAAAGAAGACGGATCTCTGCATTATTTGGATCGTTATGTTTCTGATTTGACAATGTTCTCAGCTTTTTGCGAATAGTTTGACAGTTCTGATCAAACCAATTTTTGTCATTTTTGAGTATTTGATTTTTTCCATTTTTTGTTTTCAATTTGGATTGTTTTGCTGATTTTTCAAATATGTAATTTATATCTTTGACAGCCAGATTGACCCCTTCATTAGTGTGACTACTATAGGTATTGTTATTTAGGAAGTTATCTATCAGCGCTTGTATTTTTTGGCTGCTAAGTGCTTTCTGATATTCTTCAGCACTGTTTTCAGCCCATCTGTATGGGTTTCTGATGTTGTACAGCTTACTGGGCTTTGTGTTAATGTTATTTTCAGTCTTTTTGAGATACGCAGTGATTTGACTGTGATCAGACAGAGGGGTCAGTTCTCTGACAGTGAATGATCTGAGAGATGAAGGATCTATGTCTGTTATCATATAATCAACTGTGCTATTCCCAAGAGGTGAGCAAAATGTGAATCTCCCTAAAGTGTCCCCTCGTAACCTACCGTTGATGATATACAGACCCAGGCTTCGACAGAGCTGCAGGAGGTCTTTCCCATTCTTGTTTACTGTATGATCATGGTTATTTCTGTGGATATGGGAGAATGTGTTATTAATAACAGTCAGTTTGTTGTTGATGTATTTGCTCCCTTGTGTGTCGGTGAAGTCCGGCTGTAGTCCTGTTCTTGCGTTCAGGTCCCCGCAGATGAGCACGTTTCCCTGGGCCTGGAAGTGGCTCGTCTCTTCCTCTAATGTGGAGAACGTGTCTTCGCTGTAGTAGGGGGACTCTGATGGCGGGATGTATATAGCACACAGGAATGTATCTTTTCTGGATGAGAGCAGTTCCTTGTGGATTTTAAGCCAGGTGTAGTATTTGCCTTGCTTTACTGTGTTGATGTGGTTGTGGAATTTTGATTTGTACCAGATTATTACTCCTCCTGAGTCTCTTCCCTGTCGGACTGTGTTGAGTTTTTGTGATGGTAGGATGATTTCTCTGTAGTTGGGTGGGCAGTGGGTGATTGCGTCTGCCCTGCTCCATGTCTCCTGTAGAATTATAATGTCCATCTCCTTGATGCTCTTCTGGAATTCTGTGTTTAAACTCTTTAGCCCAAATGCTGTTGAGTTCAAGCCTTGAATATTCCACATTGATATTGAGAGAGTCATTTCAAGAGTTCAAGGTATAGAGTTCTTGTTTTCAAAAATAGAGGTAATCCTTTTCTAATGTAATATAATATATTGAAGAAAATAAAATATATATTTTTTCTTCTCATTGTTAGGCAGATGTTTGTATGCTGTGTGGACCCTCATGCTGTCAGCTGGGCACTGATGTAGTTCAGCAGCTGTCTGATCTCGCTCATCTCCAGTGTTTTTGCTGGTCCTTTCAGGGCCTGAGCGTAGCTCCTGGAGTGTGGGAGTGGTGCTGAGATCAGTGTGTTATCAGCTGAGGGTGCATGGGCGGGTGGGAGGCTGGATGCTGCTGGTGATGGGCCCATCCTAGTGTTGCTCCTCTGCCTGGAGTGATGTTTTTGTGGTCGGGGGTGTCTTGGATGATCATCTGGTGCAGACTGGGGGTTCTGCTGATGGACTGGTGTAGGTCTGTGGTGGTGTAGCGTTGGTGCTCTCTCTCTCTCTGCGTCTACTCTGTTCAGCGCGCACACACACCTCTCTCTCTCTCTGCGTCTACTCTGTTCAGCGCGCACACACACCTCTCTCTCTCTCTCTCTCTCTGCGTCTACTCTGTTCAGCGCGCACACACACCTCTCTCTCTCTCTGTGTCTACTCTGTTCAGCGCGCACACACACCTCTCTCTCTCTCTCTCTCTCTCTCTGCGTCTACTCTGTTCAGCGCGCACACACACCTCTCTCTCTCTCTGCGTCTACTCTGTTCAGCGCGCACACACACCTCCTCTCTCTCTCTCTCTCTCTCTCTGCGTCTACTCTGTTCAGCGCGCACACACACCTCTCTCTCTCTCTCTCTCTCTCTGCGTCTACTCTGTTCAGCGCGCACACACACCTCTCTCTCTCTCTGCGTCTACTCTGTTCAGCGCGCACACACACCTCTCTCTCTCTCTGCGTCTACTCTGTTCAGCGCGCACACACACCTCTCTCTCTCTCTCTCTGCGTCTACTCTGTTCAGCGCGCACACACACCTCTCTCTCAATTCAATTCAATTCAGAAAGCTTTATTGGCATGACAAAAACATACATTTTGTATTGCCAAAGCATTAAAACAACATAGAAAATGATTTAGAATATCTGAACATTTAGTAATAATGAAACTAAAAAAATAAAAGAAAATATTATATAAACACATGGCTAGATATAGCAAAAAATAAATAAAATAATAGCATTAATAAAATAAATAAAGGATTATAATAATAAATAAAAGATTATACTACAGAAATCATGTAACAACTGAACTTATAAATGTGAGCATTGTATAGATGATATAGATGTGTGTGTGTGTAATGTGTGTGTGTGTGTTTCTCTCTGGCTGTCTCTCAGGAGATCACAAGATGATACAAATCTTGCAGCTATATTACAGCATTTGGCTTCTTCGCCAAGAATGAAACGGAGTTTCTGGGTTGGATTACAGGTGTTGAAATGGGGGAATATTTTATTAATTTTGGGGTAGTAGTGGTCTCTGATGTCTTTATATTGTGTGCACTCTGTGAGGAAGTGCAGCTCCGTCTCCGTCACTCCCAGCATGCAGTGCGAGCAGAGTCTGTCCTCACGAGAGAGCCAGGTCTGTCTGCGCCGGCCCGTCTCTACGGCCAGACTGTGTTCACTGAGTCTGTACATCGTCAATGTTTTCCTGAGTCTCACATCACTCACGGTGCTCAGGTAGCTTGCCATGGTGTACTCTCGATTTAGGGCCGAATAACTTTCCAGTTTGTGCTGGTTTTTGATGGTGTTTGTCCAATGGGTGATGTACTTGTCTTTTTCTGTGTTGATGATCTGTGTTGGCCGAATGTGTGTGAGTGTGTGTGTGTCCTGAGGCTGGCTGATCTCTGTGTGTGTGAGCTCAGTCAGTCTCAGCACCAGCTGAAGGAGGGGACTCTTACTTATGCTCAGCTCTTGGTGTTTCAGGGCTTTGTAATGGTATGTGTTGGGGTCGCTTGTTTTTAGGTGTTTCCAGAATTTGATGGCCCTTTTTTGGATGTTTAGAAGGAGAGGGTATTGGCCTAATTCTGCCCTGCATCCATTGTTTGGAGTTTTTCTTTGGACTTTGAGTATTCTTTTACAGAAATCTAAATGTAGAGTTTCGATCGGGTGTTTTTCCCAATTTAAGAAGTCAAATTTTATAGAAGGACCCCACACTTCACTGCCATATAATGCAATTGGTTCAATTACTGCTTTGAAAAGTTTGAGCCAGATTTGGATTGGGATGTCAATTTTAATTGATCTTTTTATGGCATAGAAGGCCCTTTGAGCTTTCTCTTTGAGTTCTTTCACAGCCAAAGTGAAGTTACCTGTTGAGGTGATTTTCAGGCCGAGGTAAGTGTATGTTTTTGTGGTCTCAATGATTCTGTGTGATAGTGTGAATGTGTGTGTTGGTCCCTGAGATCTGGAGCGTTTCTGGAACATCATTACTCTAGTTTTTTGGAGGTTGACCGTCAGGGCCCAGGTCTGACAGTAATCCTCCAGCAGATTCAGGCTGTCCTGAAGCCCCTCTTCAGTGGGCGACAGGAGGACCAGGTCATCTGCGTAGAGAAGACACTTTATCTCTGTGTCGTGTAGAGTGAGACCTTGAATGGGAGCGTGTTCTAATATGTTGGCCAATTGGTTTATGTAAATGTTGAAGAGGGTGGGGCTTAAACTGCATCCCTGTCTCACTCCACGCCCCTGGGGGAAGAATTCGGTTCTTTGGTTTCCAATTTTAACCACACAATGGCTGGCCGTGTACATTGATTTGATCAAATCGTAGAATTTTCCCCCTATTCCACTGTTGATAAGTTTTAGGTATAATCCTTCGTGCCAGATTGAATCGAATGCTTTCTTGAAATCAACGAAACAAGCAAAAATTTTTCCTTTGTTTTGATGTACATATTTGTCAATTAGTGTTTGTAATGTAAAAATGTGATCGGAGGTTCGACATTTTGGAAGAAAGCCAATTTGGCATTTACTCAAGGCATTGTGCTTCGTAAGGAAGTGTAACAGTCTTGTGTTTAAGATGCTGCAGAGAACCTTCCCCAGGTTACTGTTCACACAGATGCCTCTGTAGTTGTTGGGGTCTAATTTGTCTCCGTTCTTGTGAATGGGGCTGATGAGGCCCTTGTTCCAGATCTCAGGGAAGAACCCTACACACAGAACATCATTGAACAGTTTTAGCATGGCCAGTTTGAAGCTTTGCTCTGTGTGTTTCAGCATCTCGTTCAGGAGGCTGTCGACACCGCAGGCTTTCTTGGGTTCCAGGACCCGTAATTTATCTTCCAATTCGTTCATTGTTATGGGGAAATCTAAGGGGTTTTGATTCGCTTTAATCGATCTTTCTAAATTGTCTAGTTTATTAATTATTTCATTTTGATTAGAATTGTGAATTTCGGTTGGGCTATATAGTTCTTGGAAATGAGTTTTCCAAGTCTCCCCATCTTGGATGGCCAGAATTTCTTGATTTGGTTTGTATAATAATTTCCATTTATCCCAAAATTTGTGTGAATTTATAGATTTTTCAATTTCTTCAAATTGGTTTTGCAAAAACTGTGCTTTTTTCCGCCGGAGTGTGGCTTTATATTGTTTTAGTGCCTCACAGTAATGAAGGCGGAGGTCCGGATTATCTGGTTGTCGGTGTTTTTGATTTGATAAATTTCTGAGGTTTTTTCTCAGAGCCTTACAGTCCAAATCAAACCATTTGTCAGTCTCTAAACATTTTTTCTTTGGTTTAACAATGGTCAAATTACTTTTTTGTGCTGTTTTGTATAGTATGTTGTTTAGATCTTGTACTTCCTGATTGATGCCGAATTGATTTTTAGGGTATGCCTGTGTTTGGAATGAGTGTAAGAGGGACTGTATTTCTGGAGATTCAACAGCCTTCATGTAATTAGTGGCGCTGTTTTCTGTCCATTTGAATTATATAATTTTGTGCATGTGATATGGTGTCCTAATTGGTGTGGGTGATGTTTCAGATTGCTTTATAAAGAGTGTGATTTGGCTGTGGTCTGAGAAAGGTTTCAGGGGTTTGACTGTGAAAGCTCTCAAAGAGGAAAGATGTAGATCTGTGATGGCATAATCTACTGTGCTGTTACCAAGAGCTGAGCTGTAGGTGAAGCAACCGAGCGAGTCTCCTCGCAGTCTTCCATTGACGATGTACAGAGCCAGTCCTCGGCAGAGCTGCAGCAGCTGCCGTCCGTGAGCGTTCACTGTCTGATCACAGTTTTCTCTGGTGGGGTAAGAAGGGTACAAGTCGTTATTGCCAGTGATGAATCTGGTACCGTGTGATTCTAAGAAATCTAATTCTTCTCCGGTTCTAGCGTTTAAATCGCCCATAAGCAGCACATTTCCCTGGGCCTGGAAATGGCTGATTTCTTGTTCAATGTTTTGGAAGGTTTCCTCTTGGAAATACGGATACTCGAGGGGGGGTATATATATGGCACATAGGAAAACAGGCTGAGATGCTGATATTATTCCTTTTTGTATTTTCAGCCACAGGTGGTATTGATCTCTTTTAACTAATTCTATGGCCAGTTCAGATTTAATCCATATGATCATCCCTCCCGAGTCTCTCCCCTGTGTGACTGATGTGAGTTTGACTGATGGTAATATTATCTCTCTGTATCCCGAGGGACAGCCAGTGAACACATCTCCTCTACACCAGGTTTCCTGTAAGATGATGACATCTATGTCTTCAAGATCTTTCATAAAGTCAGGATGTCTACTTTTTAGGCCAAAGACTGAGGAGTTTAGACCTTGAATGTTCCATGTGGAAAAACTAAGTGATTTCATCACAAACTTTTTAAAATAATCGGTATGGTTTGTTTGCCATTTTGAGAAAAGAGAAGATACAAAAAATACAATAGAGTAAAAGAAAATGTTATGGTAGGAACCCAAAAACCATCAACAAATCCATTTTAAAATTACATGTACACTTACACTAACAATGTGGCTTGGTAAATGGATATATACAGTATATATATACAGGTATATATATAAAAAGGTTTGTTTTTATTATTTTTTACCACTGTCCACTGTGTGTGAGTAAGTGAGAGCAGATGATACTCAGCATGTGTTGGATGTCGTGGAGTTCAGTGTTAGCTCGGCTCGCTCCTCCGCTGACAGCTTGGGCGTAGCTCGGTCTGTCTGGCTAGGCCGGGCTCTGCTGTGGACGGGCTTCAGCCGCTGGAGCGCTGGGGCTGTTATAGAACAGTCTCTGTCCACACACACCTCTCTCTCTCTCTCTCTCTGCATCTACTCTGTTCAACGCGCACACACACCCCTCTCTCTCTCTCTCTGCGTCTACTCCTTTCAGCGCGCACACACACCTCTCTCTCTCTCTCTGCGTCTGCTCAGCGCGCGGCAGAGAGAGGAGCAGCGCTTTAATTCAGTTAAACACAGATATTATGTTGCTTCTCTAATTTTACATGCAAGTATAGCCGAAATCACAGCACAGCTATTGTCTTTATTTTATGTGTATTTGATTTCATCAGACGACGGTGCGATTATCATTATTTTTTTTGTGCAGATTAACATCTTGGAAGGGAGAGCTGGTTATGTAGTCTTAATGGGTCACGTTTCAGTCACTATTTCATATTCATTCCGTTGTCTGACAACAGAAACAGTCAAATATACCAGTTTTATTGAGAATTTAGCTTCATCAAAATACATTATGTGGGCAAAGATAGGGAAACAAATGTAATAATAAATAATAAATGTACATTTTGCATTTTCAGAGGAAGAGCTGCCCTGTGTGCAAAATGACTTGTACATACACTATATTGTCAAAAGTATTGGCACCCCCTTCTTTAGAACAGAAAAATGCACTTCCAAATCTGTGGCAGCAACGATGGGAACATAATTCATGTATTTAAAAATTGTATTTCCATCTCTGTTGCAACAGTTTTGGAAGTGTCTAAAATGACTGAACCCATATGTACAAGTCATTGGTGTTTGGTGATGAGTTTTTGTCTCAAGGTCTGCATTTACAGTCACACCAGAGGTGTTAAACTGGGATTAGGACTTGGTTTTATGCAGACCAGTCAAGTTCTTCCACACTGACTGAATCAATCATTTTCTTTTTGAACCTTGTCTTATACACAGAGGCATTGTCATGTTTCTGTGACGGGACGAGGAGAACAGAGGACTCAAATGCAGAGGATAGATGTAACCGCAGGTTTATTTCCCAAAGGTGAAAACAAAACAAATAATGCTGAACAAAACAGCGTGCAAGTCTCTGGGGTAATCCAGCTACGGTCGGCAACGAGATGCAGATCCCACGAGCTGATCACTGACCAAGATCCAGCCCAGCACAGGCTAAACCACCTAAGAGTGGAGCGAGGCAGAGAGCGGCAGTCCTTCTCTCTACGCGTCCTGGGGTACAGACAAGGTAGCCGTGAGTAGCCTAAATCCAGAGCACACACGATCACAGAAACACAAAACAATCTACTGACAACAAGGACTGGTCAGACGAGAAATATAAAGGAGAGGGTAATGAGCAACAGGTGGAATAGAAGCAGCTCGTGACACGCGCAGCCCCACCGCCAGATCAGCGCTGATTGCACCTGCCACGAGCTGCTGAAAAAGACATGACAACACAGACAGCAGAGAGAGCCAGGAATGCACCCTGACCCGTGACAGTACCCCTCCCCTCAGGGACGCCTCCTGGCGTCCCCGGAGGACTCACCATGACGCCGATGGAACTGGTCGATGAGAGCGCGATCCAGAATGTCGCGAGCCGGAACCCAGCATCTCTCCTCCGGACCATAACCCTCCCAGTCTACCAGGTATTGGTGACCTCTACCCCTACGCCTCACATCAATAAGCCGCCGTACCGTATAAGCCGGCGACCCCTCGATGAGTCTGGGAGGCGGGGGGGCAGAGGTCTGGGGCTGAAGGGGGGAGCGAATGACGGGCTTGATCTTAGATACATGAAAAACCGGGTGAATCTTCCTAAAAGGGGGGGTTAACTTGAGTCGCACCGTCACCGGACTGAGCACTTTAGAAATGATGAACGGTCCAACGAATTTGGGTCCCAGTTTACGTGAGGGGAGTCTGAAGTGAAGGTCCTGAGAGGACAACCAGACCTTCTGACCGCACACGTAAAGTGGGGGCTTAGTACGGTGACGGTCCGCTGACGCCTTGTTCCTCTCGCCAGTCCGGGTGAGGGCTTCTCTGGCGGTCCTCCAAGTACGGAGGCATCTCTGAATAAACGCATGCGCGGACGGAACAACAGCGTCGGATTCTTGGGAGGGGAATAATGGTGGCTGGTAGCCTAAACAGCACTGGAAGGGAGACAAACCCGTAGACGAGACCGGAAGGGAGTTATGCGCGTACTCGACCATGGTTAATCTGGAACTCCAAGACGACGGTTCGGCAGACGCCACACAGCGCAGAACTCTCTCCAAGTCCTGGTTAGCACGCTCAGCCTGCCCGTTAGTCTGCGGGTGATAACCTGAGGATAAACTCGCAGTCGCCCCCAGCTGTCGACAGAATTCTGTCCAAAACCTAGACACAAACTGGGGACCCCTGTCAGAAACCACGTTCACCGGGAGGCCATGAATACGGAAAACGTGATTCAAGACAACAGTCGCTGTCTCCCTCGCTGAAGGTAATTTGGGGAGGGGAATGAAATGAGCCGCCTTAGAGAACCTGTCCACCACAGTGAGGACTACCGTCATGCCACTAGACGGGGGTAGGCCAGTGACGAAGTCCATCGCTATGTGTGACCAGGGCCGCGAAGGAACCGACAGTGGCTGGAGTAGCCCTGCTGGGGGTCGATTGGAGCCCTTCCCCGCAGCGCAAACCGGACAGGCAGACACGAACAAACGGGCATCCCGCGCCACGGACGGCCACCAAAACCGCTGCTTGATCAACATGCAGGTACGAGTAGCTCCTGGGTGGCAAGCTAGCTTGGATGAGTGGCCCCACTGTAGGACGCTAGTTCGGACTGACTCAGGCACAAACAACAGACCCTCTGGGCATCCCGCGGGAATAGTGGTGTCGCGTAGCGCCGTGCAGACCTTGGACTCCACCCCCCAAGTGACCGCCGCCACCACCTGTTCGGGAGGCAGAATGGGCACAGGGAGGGTGGGACTAGCCTCAGTCTCAAAAATCCGCGACAACGCATCGGGTTTGCCATTCTTGGACCCCGGGCGGTAAGAGATGGTAAACCTAAACCGCCCGAAAAACAATGCCCAGCGAGCCTGCCGAGAATTTAGTCTCCTAGCGGTGCGGATGTATTCGAGGTTCTTGTGATCAGTCCAAACGATAAAAGGAACCCCCGTGCCCTCTAACCAGTGACGCCACTCCTCCAGTGCCAGCTTGACAGCAAGTAACTCCCTATTCCCGATGTCGTAGTTCCGTTCCGGGGGGGTTAAACGATGAGAAAAGTAGGCGCAGGGATGTATTCTCTCGTCCGAGGGTGATCTTTGGGATAAAATACCCCCAACCCCCACCTCTGACGCATCCACCTCCACAATGAACTGACGAGACGGGTCTGGTGTAGTTAAAATGGGAGCCGAACTGAAGCGACTCTTAAGATTCTCAAACGCAGTCTGAGCCTGCGACGACCAACTGAAACGCATCCTAGTGGAGGTGAGATCAGTCAGAGGAAGGGCGACCTGACTAAAGTTCCGAATGAACCGCCTGTAAAAATTGGCAAACCCCAGAAATCGCTGGACCGCTCTACGACTATCTGGGGTGGGCCAATCAGCAACTGCTTCTACTTTGGCAGGATCCATACGGATACCCTCGGGAGAGAGGATAAATCCCAGGAACGGAACCGACCGTGCGTGAAACTCGCACTTCTCCACCTTGGCGAATAAACGATTCTCAAGCAGCCGCTGGAGCACTCGCCTGACGTGCTGGACATGATCGCGCTCGTTCTGGGAGAAGATCAGGATATCGTCGAGGTAAACAAAAACAAACCGGTCGACCATGTCTCTGAGCACGTCATTGACGAGTGCCTGGAAAACCGCCGGGGAGTTAGAAAGCCCAAACGGCATGACCAAATACTCAAAGTGTCCCGTGGGTGTATTAAAGGCGGTCTTCCATTCGTCCCCCTCCCTAATCCGAACTAAGTGATAAGCATTGCGGAGGTCCAACTTCGTAAAGATGGCTGCCCCCTGCAAGAGCTCGAAGGCGGATGACATCAACGGCAAAGGATAACGATTCTTCACCGTGATGTCATTCAACCCCCGATAGTCTATGCAGGGGCGCAACGAACCATCCTTCTTCCCCACGAAGAAGAACCCCGCCCCAGCCGGAGAGGAAGAGGGTCGAATGATGCCTGCTACCTGAGAATCGTGGATATATTTCTCCATGGCCTCCCTCTCAGGCCTAGACAGAGAGTATAGGCGCCCCTTGGGTGGAGAAGTGCCAGGCAACAGGTCTATCGCACAGTCGTATGGGCGGTGCGGAGGTAGAGATGAAGCTCGAGACTTACTGAACACCGCTCTCAAGTCATGGTAAGCCTCCGGTACATCCGCCAGACTCACCAGCTCCTCCTGCAACACAGAACAAGACATTACAGGGGAAAATGCAGCCCCCAAACATTGAGCTAAACAGAAAGGGCTCCAACCCAACACAGAGTTAAGAGCCCAATCAATGTGGGGGTTGTGCTTAACCAGCCAGGTGTGTCCCAAAACCACAGGAGCGGTGGGTGAATGGATGAGGAGGAAACGAATCTCCTCAGCATGATTGCCAGAAAGTGTGAGTGTGACAAACTTAGTGGCATGAGTAATCCTGGTGAGAAGGGTGCCGCAAAGTGTTCTAGCCGATATAGGCTCAGCCAGGGCCACAGACGGAAGTCCCAAGCGTGTGGCCAGCCCAACATCCATGAAATCACCCTCCGCTCCCGAGTCAATCAAAGCCACAACCTGATTAACAGTCCCTTTAAACAGTAACGAGGCTTGGAACTCACAACGACCACCAGAGGGCAGTTGAGTACTAGTGACGCTCACCGTACGTACTCCCTTGAGCGGTGAGCGCCGCCTTGCTGCCGGGCACGACTCTGCCGTGTGACCTGCCTCCCCGCAGTAGAGACACAGTTGGTTGTCTAGGCGATAACGCCTCTCTCTGACGGTCAACCGTGCTCTCCCGACCTGCATCGGCTCCTCCTCGGAAAAAACGAGATGTTGGGGAGGCGTGTCATTTGCCGCTCCTGACGCGGCTCTTGTGACAAGCTCAGGGGGAAACCCGCTCCTCCGATGACGAGAACGGAGGGAAATCCGGTTATCTACTCGGATGGCGAGGTCGATGAGCCCATCCAGGCTCGAGGGTAATTCAAGGGAATAGATCTCATCCTTGATGTGTTCGGCCAGACCGTGAAGAAAGTGATCCCAAAGAGCCTTGTCGTTCCAGCCACAGGACGCCGCGAGCGTGCGAAACTCGATGGAATAACTGGAAACTGAACCCTCTCTCTGTCGTAGCAGCGCCAAGGCTCGTGCCGCCTCAGTTCCCTGAGCCGAGCGATCAAACACCTTGCGTAGTTCCTCCGAGAAACTGTCAAAAGAGTAACAGCAGTCCTGCTCGTTATCCCACATGGCCGTTCCCCACTCTCTAGCTTGCCCCACCAAGAGCGTGATGGTGAAAGCAACCTTAGATCGCTCCGTGGGAAAACAGGATGGCTGCAGCGAGAAAATAAGAGAGCATTGAGACAAAAAGGAGCGACATGTGTTGGGCTCACCCGAGTAAGAGGCAGGAGGATTGAGCCGTGGTTCAGCGCGACTGTTACTCCTTCCATCGGGATCAGGAGGAGGGGTTGCCACAGGAGCCGCGGGAGGGCTGGTGTGCAGCTGATCAAACCGCTCAACCAGCTGGTTGAGCTGGAGAGAGATCTCGGAGTAAGCGCGGCGGGAAGCCGCGATCTCCTCCTGATGACGACCCAGAAGAACGCCCTGCTGCATCAGGGCTCGGCGCATCTCATCCTCCTCTGCTGTGTCCATGATGTGGTCAGTAGATTCTGTGACGGGACGAGGAGAACAGAGGACTCAAATGCAGAGGATAGATGTAACCGCAGGTTTATTTCCCAAAGGTGAAAACAAAACAAATAATGCTGAACAAAACAGCGTGCAAGTCTCTGGGGTAATCCAGCTACGGTCGGCAACGAGATGCAGATCCCACGAGCTGATCACTGACCAAGATCCAGCCCAGCACAGGCTAAACCACCTAAGAGTGGAGCGAGGCAGAGAGCGGCAGTCCTTCTCTCTACGCGTCCTGGGGTACAGACAAGGTAGCCGTGAGTAGCCTAAATCCAGAGCACACACGATCACAGAAACACAAAACAATCTACTGACAACAAGGACTGGTCAGACGAGAAATATAAAGGAGAGGGTAATGAGCAACAGGTGGAATAGAAGCAGCTCGTGACACGCGCAGCCCCACCGCCAGATCAGCGCTGATTGCACCTGCCACGAGCTGCTGAAAAAGACATGACAACACAGACAGCAGAGAGAGCCAGGAATGCACCCTGACCCGTGACAGTTAGAATAGAAAAGAGTCCAAACTGTTGCTATAATATTAGAAACACACAATTCACTAGAATATCATAATATGCTTAAATATTAAGATTTGTACTCATAGAAATGACTAAAGTAGTCAAACCTGTTCATTAGAAGGGGGCGACCCAATACTTTTGGCAATATAGTGTACATTTGCATAAAGCATCCATATTTGTCCATGCCCATGTTGATTAGAGTAAAAAAAATTGAAAAGGATTAATTTAAGGTACATTTAGAACAAATAAAAATGTGCGATTAATTGCGATTAATCGCGAGTTAACTCATGACAGTCATGTGATTAATCGCGATTAAAAAATGTAATCGATTGACAGCCCTAATATATATATATATATATAGTTGTATGTTATGTAAATTATAAAGCACTAATATAAGTAAAATATAAGGTAATCTATTATAACATGGTTATTATATTTATTGTATTGGCATAATAGTTACCTGCCTAAATTATAAAACACTTTTATGACAAGGTAATATTTATTTTATTATATATGTTTGTTATATTTTTTTTATCATCTCACACATCATGGATCTGCATTTTCTATAATGTAATTCTATAATAAATCTACATATCTGATATGACTTATAACTAGCATCAAACAAACAATACAATTCTTATTTTCAAGGATTAAAGATTAAACGTGAAAAAAAGAAACATGATTGCAGAACCACCCATTAGGTGCACTTCACATTGGGACAGCCTTCGTCGCGCCGCTGTGATGCAATCACACTTCAAATGCGCACTCTGGAGTCCACGAACTTAACATTGGGACACAGCTATAAGGTGTGTTCGACTTGAAGCGGCGCTGTGCAGAATGATCGGTGTATGACACCACAGTACCGCGAGAGCGATCAGACGGATCCTGATGCTTCAAGTCGAACACACCTTTAATTTACAAATGTCTGATGCAAGAAATAATCATTGACTTTTGTTTAAATTAAACCCAAAACTTTTAAATACATTTCTGTATAAAATCAGAATGTTTTTCATACACAATAAAATATTTCTGATACTGGTCTTCTGTGTTTGCTTGAATCTCTTCATCCACATGCCTCTGTTTGAGTCTTTACCGTGATAAATGTGGGACAGATGACAACATTAAATTAACAAGGTATGTTCAGTAACTCAAATATTTATTACAATATAAAATCAGAACGTTTTTCATTTGTATTCACCATAAAATCAATGTATTTCTGATATCGGTCTTCCACCATTGTTATTAGTATTCAGTCTCAGTTATTAAATTTAATAGATAATCTCTCTGCAACCACAAAATTAATTTTGATCTACAAATTCTTTATGATTTTGAAATATTCAACAAGTTATTTCCAATCCTGTAATTTGAATATCAAGATACAGAAGTTTAACAAATGCTCTGTAATTTATCATGACTTACAACTTTACAGTTGCTTACATTTAGATATAAGCCTAGATAAATAAAAAAAAAGATCCATTCAGTTCATCACTTTATTATTTACATTTGTTTTCTGATGTAAATCCGGTGGTTTCGGCGAAAAAGACTTTTATTTTGGTCTGTTGATGTGACGTCATAAGGCTGCGCCGCGCTCCGGCTGTGACTCGGCTGAAGAAAGGTGAGTGCTTTCAACCATTAAAGTGTTTAATCAATACAACTCGTTTAGAGAATTGTGTATATAACTGCGACAGTAAATATTACCTAATGTAACTTAACACTTATGGCTTTATCTATCTATCAGACATTATTTTCTATCAGGGGCGGACTTACCCATTAGGCAAAGGTAGGCGACAAAAGCCAAGGGCCCCCTAAAATGCTTTTCATATACGAGACGCGCATTAAGTGCGGACACGCGAACGGTTGCGGTTTACGGTGTTTTTATTACCACGACAACCATCTGCACGTGCTTCTTGTGTATCCTGCTTGTAGCAAATTCAAATATTATGCACCTGACGCTGACTGCCGCGCGAGCGCGAGGTCTCTCTGTCCCCGCGCGTGCACACACCCCCCTCTCTCTCTCTCTTTCTCTCTCTCTCTCTCTCTCTCCCTCTGCGTCTGCTCTGTACAGCGAGCAGCTGAAAGGAGCTGCGCTTTCAGTTAAAACAGATATGTTGCTTCTCTAATTTTACATGCAAGTATAGCCGAAATCACAGCACAGCTATTGTCTTTATCTTATGTGTAGCCTATTTGATTTGATCAGACGACGGCACGATTATAAATCATGATTTTTGTGCAGATTAACATCTTGGGTTATGTCTTAATGGGTCGCGTTTCAGTCACTATTTCATATTCATTCTGTTGTCTGACAACAGAAACAGTAAAATATACCAATGAAAACAGTTTAATTGAGAATTTAGCTGCATCAAAATACAGTATGTGGGCACAGAGAGGGAAACAAATGTAATAATAAATAATAAATGTACATTTTGCATGTTCAGAAGAAGAGCTGCCCTGTCCTGCGAAAATGTAAACAGGTTTGTGTCAGTAATTTGCTCAGAGCAAAGAAAGAGAAGTAATAGGAACCTGGTATTTCTATGTTCTTCTTTTTCATGTGTCTAATAGACATGAACAAGTTCTTTGAAAAACATCTATGACCTATGAAACATGTCTACTCTTCATGCTTTATGTATGTTAACTATGGTTTCACTAATAATAAAAATATATTGCATAAAGCATCCATATTTGTCCATGCCCATGTTGATTAAAGTATTAAAAACTTGAAAAGTATTAATTTAAGGTACATTTAGAACAGATAAAAATTAAAATTAAAATTTTACCTGATAAAGTACAGACTATAGAATGAATGTGCATTTTCAATAATCCAGTCTGCAGTTTTTGTTCAGTCCAATGCGAAAATCCACCCACATAAATCCGTTTTAAATAATATAATAATTTATACTTCTGACGCATCCCTTTTCTTAAAATAAAAAAACAGTTTAAAGGTTCAATTGTGAGGTTTATCATTTTATAATTTATTTAGTTTTTTGTTAAAACTTGTATCTCAATGGTAAATCAATTGCTATTTCGTGGTCTACAACATGAAAGAATAAAAGTGTCTGATAAATGAATAAATGTAAATGAAAGAATCCCATTATAACATGCAAAACGTAGAAACATTAGACTGAACTAGGGCACCATTGTGCAGCAGCTAGCATCATGACAGAAAAGGAACCTCAAGGTTGATCTAGGTAAATGTGTGCAAATGTATAGGGCCCCATTCCTATATTTGCCTGGGGCCCCCAATTCACTAAGTCCGCCCCTGTTTTCTATTAAATGTTGCACTCCCACACGAGTAACAGAAAAGCTGCGTCTCATTTCATGAATCAGTCTTGTTCAGTAACTTATAAAATGTTGCGCAGAAACCATCCTAAATTTGTTCTAAGATCATTTCGCAAAAGTGCGTAAGTGCGATTCAGAGAAAACGAACGTGCGCACAAAAACACGTGCGTACGACTCTCTTCCAGATGTGACGTTTATAAATCGCAAATGATCTTGAAATTGTGCGCAGCTGACTGGTGTCAGATCTCCGCCTTGTAAACGCCCCCTAATTAATATCATTATCATATAAAAGAGCACACGCTAATATCCAAATTTCTATGCTTGAGAATGACGAGCACAAAGAAAAAAAAACTTTACTGAGTCTGAAATTGAGGTCCTGCTGGCGGAGGTAGAGGTTTGTGCGGGGATGCTTTTTGAGAGTCTCTCCAGTGGGCTTTCACACAAAACTAAATTTGTGGCATGGCAGTGTATAGCGCAGGCTGTAAACGAGGTAGGGGGGGCAGCAAAGGTCCCTAAAAGACGTAAAAAAATGGTCCGACTTGAAATTACAGTCCAAAAAACGCGTTGTCTTCTCATTGCACGGTTTGCAATATCTTAGAAGCGCTAATGCTGCCATTCTGCTTCTTGCAAACTACTACTTCATAGGCCATTTTATAGGCCATAGATGCATAGGAATTATTAACATGCGTGGATCCAAATTATTTCATAATGTGTAATTCTTCTTTGGACAAACAATGTGTGTGTGGTTATATTTTTTCTATTGACTATTATCAAAATTACTACTAGAAACAACAGAAATAATATAGTAGTGGTGGTAGTAGAAAAATTGGACGTTTCATATCATAAAATAAATTATTACACGATTATGGTCTCAGGTCTGAAAAAACCTGCATGTGATTTGGAATTTCTTTATATTTACAGTTTACTAATGCTGCTCAAATGTGCCATTAATGTACTGACACAAACATATCTAGTGTATTTTATACAAATATAACTGATGTAAATGACAAAAACAAAGTTTAAGGCTGATGTCTCTATTAATTTTCACAGAAGCAAAGCAGCAGATGTTATAAATAAAAACCGTTAACAATGTTATTGAATAGAATATATTAAAATTGTTATTGAAGGATAGATTCTTATAGGCTACACGGACAAAACAGTCGGAGATGTTTATGCTTTTTTTTTTTTTTTACGCAATAGTAGTAAAACAAGATGTCGCAAGTTCTCTTGTAAAATAAAATAATAAAAAACAAGGAATAAACTGTGTAGCCTAGAATGCGAGTAAAGAACTCTCAACATTAGGCTACTAAAAAGGTCCGTTTAATCTCGCAAAAACTCCCGTTAATAAAAAATCTGACTACACTGCACAATTAATCTCTCACACTGCATCTTTTTTGTTTGATGAATTATTTTATTAGATATTCAAATAGCTGCAGTACTCCGACTTTGCCACAAGGAAAAGTGCGTATGCCTGCTCAGACCTTGACGTGGCGGTAAGCACTTTTCCACGTCAAAGATCGTCTTTATAAATATGAGCTTTGGCGTGGATTTAAGTGTACGCACACTCTAAGATCAAATCTGAGCGTACACATGCTTTATAAATGAGGCCCCTGATCTGTGCATTATTGTAGTTCTAGTACAGCAGTCTAATGAGAATCAGTAGAATCTATATGATTAATATGCATTTTATTATAATTGTTTTCATTTGATTAGTACATTTCTTACATAAATGCTGCATTCAAAGGATACCTATACTATATCACGTTCTTTGCACGTTTCAAAGTCTATCTTTATGTCTATCTCGTTCGCGGCGTCCATAAGAACGAGAACTGCATGTGTTAAGTTCGCTGTGTTTCGTTGTATAGGATTCTGAAGCGTGTTTACAGTTGGATTCATTCCAACAGGATGCATATAGGGCCCTGCTGCTAGCTACGAAGCGGCAACTTTGTGGGCCGTCATAAACGGGCCATCCTTGCCAGACCCTTGGGCCGTCCCTCGAACCCTGAAGGTTGAAGCACGCAGGTTGTCTGAGGGGGCGCTCGGAGTGGTGGCTCGCTCTAATGCTGCTCGAGGCGCGTTCTGCGGCGAGACAGTCAATGTTTGAGCCTGGGGACTGCAGTGAGAGGGTTGGATACGCTTTAGCGGTCCAACAGCGTTCTCTAGTGGAGGGCACAGTCCCTGACGAACAGCAGAAGGATCAGGAACTGCTATTAGGAGCCTGAGGACAAGAGGTTTTTGCCATCGAGTTCAGGTCTAGTCTTTTCCGCTGGTGTTGGCGAGCCTGTGGATAAGCCCTAGGACCCCAATCCTTACAAGGGGGTGCCATAGGTGATGGCTCTTCTCGCGGGGTGCCCCGTTGGCGGTATGAAGACGACGAGCGCGAGCGCTGATGTCGCTCTGTTTCCCTGGGCCTGCGTGAAATCATCTGGCAGAAAGGGTCTGAATTTCCCTGAATTTCTCCACCACCGCGGTGACTGAATCTCCAAACAGTCCATCCTTGGAGATCGGGCATCCATAAGAAAAGATTTGTCCTTTTCCTTTATGTCGGTGAGGTTGAGCCACAGGTGGCGCTCAACCGTCACCACCCCCGCCATCGAACGGCCGACTGCTCAAGCGGTGTGCTTGGTGGCATGTAGCGCCAAGTTCGTAGCCCGCCGCAGTTCCTTCACAGCCTCCGGTGTGATGCCTTCTCCCTTGTCGAGCTCCTTCAATAGCTCCGCCTGGTAGGCCTGAAGCACTGCCATCGAGTGGAGCGTGGCCGCCGCCTGACCTGCAGCCGAGTAAGATTTCCCGACGAGGCTAGACGTGACTCGACACTGCTTCGACGGGAAGAGGGGGCGAGATTTCCAAGCCGCGGTTGAGTTTGGCGTGAGATGTTCAGCCAAAGTCTTTTCCACCGGTGGCATCGTTGCATAACCATTGCCCGCCATGTCATAAATGGTGGTGAAATCCGCGGCTGCTGCGTTTGTGATGCCTGCTGAAAACGGCTGCTTCCTGGACCTTGAAACGACTAATCAACGACTAGTTAAAAAACGGTCATCCAACTTCGATTGGGACTGGGCCTGACCCGCCTCCCAATCCAGCCCCAGCTTATCCACCGTGCGAGTGACCACGTCCAACAGCTCGCTGTAGGATGGGGAGCTGCGTCTCTCCTGTCCGCCAGGAGGGAGAGATCCGCATGTGTCGGACAGTAAGTCCTCCGAGGCTGCGGTGGACAAAACGTCGTCGTCATACAGCCCTAGTCGTAGTAGATCGTCGTAGATCCTCGTCGGCGAAAACAAAGGGCTCCGCAAAAATTTTTCGCTGACCTCTTGCACTCGATTGGGGGAGAGTGAGCGAGAAAGAGAAAACTCCAGCGCATAACTGTCCTCACGGTCCAGGTCGCACACGTCGCCCCAAGCCATCGCCTCGTGCGGCGCCTCGGCAACCGCAGAAGCGACACGGCGGGGGTTGGACACGGGGGCATCCTTGGAGAAAACTTCTACCCTCGAGCGCAGAACTTTCAGTCGCAGGCCGTCACATTGGGAACATGTCGACAGGCCGCTAAGTGCCGCCTGCGCGTGATGCAGGCCCAGGCACATAACGCACCTGTCATGAGTGTCCCCCGGAATGATAAACCTGCTGCACGGATCCTTGCATCTCCAGTGACTCGTCGCGAAGAGGAGTTAAACACTGCTCGAGAAGAAAAATTATCGCTGAGAACGCGGGAAGCTTTCTAGGGCACAGAAATATTTGCTTTCGCTTTCCTGAAGGAAATTAAATCTGAGTGAAATAGCGCGTGGCACGCAGGTATACTATGGCGGAGCCAAGCGCTATTTGGCCAATAGGATTGGCGGGATGGTACAGGGCTTCAGACATTCGTCACACCAAAGGGTGTTCCCATATGGTGACGTCACCGCAGCATTGAAGTGACCTATGAGAGGGAACAAACCTTTCCTCAGATCACAGACACAGGAGCGCGGCGCAGCCTTATGACGTCACATCGCCAGACCAAAATAAAATTATTGTCCACAAGAATCAAACTAATTCACATAAAGAAAACACTGTAGAACCTCATTGAACAAGACCAAACCATCATAGAATCTTACATACCAAAGGAAACCTGAGATTATTCTATTGAACATGTGCGAGAGAAAATTGACCAAGCCTACTGACGCCTCCCTGTCTAGAGGACCATCGTCTTATCAGCTCATGAGACCCATAAAACCAGGAGAAATTTGAGAAGAACATCTGCATAATTCAATGATGATATCAACAAAGAAAGACTGTTTTACGGTGGGACTCTGAGCTTGAAGTTTTACAGACACACACCCAAAGTGACATTCTCATGACCTTTCGGACACCTCCCGTTTCGACTCACATTCCAAAAATAAATGCTTTTCTTTTCTCTTCTTCAACAGAACAAAGACTCAGAACTTTTATAAAGTATTTTAAAAGGACAAATAATAATCTCTGCTGCTATTAAAGCAATATACTCAGGAGACAAAATATATATTCCAGTTGTATTCTACGAAATGAAAGTAAGCTTGCTGTGTTATTAGAACCGATGGTATTTTTGTAATCTTTTGAAGTATAATTCTTCCCTGTAAAGGCTTCACAAGTGTTTAGTATCATATGCATGGTGTGTTATTTCTAATCTTTAATTTGAACCCTTTTTGGTGTTTTAGCAGGAAAAGATATTTCGTTTGAATGGTCATGCTAAACGCAACAATTTGGTGTGAACTATATGTCGGTTCTCGGCATCGTATGAATGATGAATACTTTTATAGAATGTGTTAGGATATTTTATGTGATTAAAATAATTAAGCAGAGGATTTACGCACGAAAAATGATCTGTGCGGGGTGGGGCTCCGGCCCTATAGGAACAATTTGATTGGGAGAAGCCTCGAATGGGAGGGACCAGAATCTGTCCTCTAAAACGGACACCCAGCCCTCAGCCTAGAAGAACTCGCTCTGACTTCAGACTTTGGCTTCGGCTCACTGATCGCGCTGTGAAGTGCCCACAACCTTAACATCTGGTTGATCATTTAACGATACTATGACTACTTAGTCAAACTTCTGAAGAAACCCTTGAAAGCCTGAAGCTACACGGAAGGAACTCAGAGAAGAACTTCAAGGGTCGCCTCACTCGCGCGTTGCCAGGAAACCCACCAATTACAAGAGGGGTTTCCCCAGTGATATCACGCATCAACGTAAGCAGCCCCGGAGGTTCCCTAACCAGGAAAACAACCAACCAGCAAGCGAATCAACTTGAAAGCAAGTAACAAACAACCTCCATAATTTTGGCTGGAAACTGGTTGAAGTAAATTTTTAGAGTAAAGATAGAGAAGTTCTCTGCTTCCACAGGGAAAGTTTCAGCAACTAGCAAAAGAGTGCTAGTTTTAAACTTTCTTCAAACCGCAAAACTTCTGAACTGTGTGTGTGTGTGTGTTTAAAAAAGTTAGTTCATGTATCTTAGTAGAATAGCAAATAAACTGTCGTTTCATTTATAAAGAAATCTTATGTCTTGTGCTATGTGATTTTCAATTCTAAAACTATTTGCCAAAGATCGCTACCTATGCTCAAAATTTACCCAAACAATTCTGTATTATTATCATGGCCACGAAAGAAACAGGATTGTTAGGATATACTGATTTTAACAATTCGCTGGACGATGGTTTATAAGGTATAAATTGGACGTTTTGATTAATATCAATTAATCATATCAATATCGAATTCATACGACTCCATTTCCAAAAGCTAAAATTAAAATAAAAGTTAATCTTTTACAACACACATATACAGGATTAATTCAAAGCAGATTCTTTACTTTTTACTTTCTTTTAGTCATTTAGCCAGACGCTTTTATCCAAAGCGACTTACAAATAAGAAAAAGTAACCAAAACTAAAAGTCAAAACTCAGTAAATACTATATACACACATTTAAGAAAATAAAGAACTTAAATAAAATTGACAAATGCATACAACAACATTTCAATGCTAAACATTTAAATGAAAAAAAACCATCAGCTAAAAACAATTCAAAATATTAAAACAACAAAAGGTATGAGTATAAAAATGCTTCTAACATAACACTAAGCCAAAACAAAAAACGACGTGTATGTACAGCCACACACATATACATACATATAAAAATAAATTAAATATATACTGTATATTATTTCATTTCCATGTAGTATGGAGTACTAAAATAACTAAAATTAAATAAAACTAAAACTGAATAAACAACCTATACAGACATCAACACTGAGCCAAGCACACATGTTTTAAAACAACAACAACTTACTTACACATAGTAAGAAATGGTTATAAAAACTTCACAGAAGTGAAACAAGTAGTAGGAAAGAGGAAAAATAAAAAGCGATACTTATATCCTTTGCCGGTGTCCCTGCCTGGTTGAGTCGCACGGTAGAGTCGATGGTCTTTACACTCGTCGGTCTTCACACAAGGAGGACTTCACACAACAACTGCCGCAACCGTTGCCGCGGTATAATTACCTTTTTTATACCGTCTAACAAATCACTATTTGAATTCAGCTGGACCCTCTTTCCTGTTTATCACAAAAAAGATTGGCAGATTATTTTGCTTGTTTCAAGCAAAAACTCAGTTAATTTGGACTAGTTTTTTCTGAAAACAAGAATCCTTCTTGATTTAAGAATTTTTAGATATTTTGGCTGGAAACGAGACAAAAAATCTAAGTAAGAAAATATTTTTTTGCAGTGTAAATATGACTACTACATTTCTCCAATGTGGTATTAGTAGTTACTAAAGGAAGTGTAAAGTACCTCAATATTTTTTTTACTAAGTACTTTGTCATAGCTCTAAACAATTTCTCTTTTCCTTCTTTCCCTAAATCAGACCAGACTCCTGTACTGCAGGATAAAGCAGAAAGTGCCAGCGCTGGACAGGTTTATTAATGATGGTGACACACGGCCTGATTTTGGGCTGGGCAGGGAGGCCCTGACGGTGCTGCTGGATCTTCAGATAAGTGAACGATGACACGGATGGGGTGCTAAAATCCAGACCCTGGTGTTTCTCTCCTGGCTGGCGTGTGGTAAATCATACAGAGTGGTCTCCAGAGTGTTTGACATGCCTCGTTCCACTGTCCACCCCATTGTCCTTTGAGTCGCTGAGGAGGTGCTGGTCATTTACCAAGAGATTCACCTCCTGAAGACCCCAGAAGACCTGGAGGCAGGACTGGGCTCTATATTGATGTTGTTTTTCTGATGTTAAACCTAAGTTATGTTGTAAATGGTTGTAAAAAGTACTTTCCATAATGGATAGAACCATTTGTTTTAATGTGTACTAAATTTATTTACAGGACAAAAAATAAATAAACGTATGGACCATTTCAACGGCTATTCGGCGGTATAAGTAAGTGACGTCTTTGGTCCTAGGACGTTTCCGGTTAGCGTTCGAGCGCTTTCAAAACAATGGCGGCAGGCGCTTGATGCACAGTGGGATTGCGGTTAATTTATTTAATCTTGCTGTTTAAAATGTCGAAATTAAAATGAGATCCTTGTTGCTCGGTGGTTGGGTGCTCCCTCTGGGCTGGAACTAACATTAACTTATAAATAATTTGAAATTAAAGGGTTTATATTTCCGAGAAACGTGGCTGGATTGCAGCAGTGACGCAAGAAGCAGAATAGCCACTAGCAGCTCCAGGATATACAGCACACATTTCCATTCAGGTAAGGAAAAGTTCTTGTTCTTTTCATTTGATTACGTGAACTCTTCAAATATGATGCAGCATTGTGTTTTCGTTATTGTTTACATATGCGCCTAGCGTTTTGATTCTTGTTTCATGAAAAAGGCCAAGCTTCTATTTCAGTTTTATTGCAAGCGTTATGTGGGCTATAATTAAATGAGTTCTCATTAGTTGTCTAGCTATCTTGTCTGCCGATAAATGCAGCGAGTAACACGTTATAGAAATGTATTCTGTAAACTTGATATTGAATAGTGTAACAGTTAACTGCAGTAGTTTACAAAAGTTAACGGAAAACATTTTTCATCACTTATGCTTGTCTAATGTTAATTCCAACATGTACTGATGTATTAAACAATAATAGTATTATTTGTAAATATTGTGCATTAAATAAAATAATTGTTTTTCTACTTTTGTCTTTAGGAAAGCCATCATCTGTAATGTAAGACACCTAAGACAGTGAGTGCTACAGGAAGACAGGACAGTGCCAAACCACATGTGACCATATGAACACCCAGATGTGTTTGAGAACTTGAGGATGAAATTCAATGTAGTACTCAAAGCTGCTCATGGTTAGCCTGCTGCTTTTGATATTGATCACGTTAATAAATTAGCTGGAAACAGTCTCTCTCTTTTGTTTATATGCAGTACTGTTTAAATGTCTGGACACATTACTATTTTTTATGTTTTTGAAAGAAGTCTCTTATGCTCATCAAGCCTCCATTTATTTGATCAAAACAGACAAAATCAGTCATATTGTAAAATATTACAATTTAAAATAATGGTTTTCTGTTTTAATATTCTTTATATTTATTTATGTGATGCAAAGCTGAATTTTATCAGCCATTACTCCAGTCTTAAGTGTTACATGATCCTTCAGAGATCATTGTAATGTGCAGATTTGATATTTGGTTATTGTCAGTGTTGGAAACAATTGTGCTGCAATTTTTCTGGAGCCTGTGATACTTTATACAGGATTTATTGATTGAATCCTGGCAGGGATTTTCAAAATATAGAAATATTTCCTAAACTAAAAAAAAAAGAGAAAAAATGTACATCCGTGCTGAATAAATGTATTCATATTCTTTATATAAAAAAAAATACTGACCCCAAACTTTTGAACAGTAGTGCATGTTGTTACACAACATTTCTATTATAAATAAATGCTGTTCTTTTATTCAAAGAATACTAAAATTATCTCAGTTTATAAAGAAATATTAAGCAGTACAACTTTTTCCAACACTGATAATAAATCAGCATATTAGACTGATTTCTGAAGGATCATGTGACACTGAAGACTGGAGTAGTGATGCTGAAAATACAGATTTGATCACAGAAATAAATTATTTTAAAGCATATTAAAATAGAAAACCATTGTTTTAAATTGTAATATTTCAAAATATTACTGTTTTTGTCTATATTTTTGATCAATTAAATGCAGGCTTGATGAGCATTGGAGACTTATTTCAAAAACATAAAAAAATAGTAATGGTGCCCACACTTTTGACCAGTATGTGTGTTTACAGTAAATGTGCATAAAAACATACATACCCACATATATACTGTATGTAGTGTGTGTGCATTTATTAATCTGCATGTAGGTTATACTTTTATCTTTAAAAAAACTAATACAAGTTTATGCAAAACACGGTAGCAGCATTAAATTGCATTCATCTTGTTTATTTGTGACCACATGATGGCTCTGATAGAGCATTCAAATGCTTTCTAGCACTGTTCAACAGCAACAAACTTGACCAAACTAAACACACATTATAAAACGAATGAAATCAGTAATAATGGCATGCAGTGATTAGCTTACTAGCATTCGTTTAGTGTTGTAATAAACATGCATGTTCTGTAAAGCTGCAGTGAAACAATATGTATTGTGAAAAGCGCTGTACAAATAAAAATGAATATTTGCGTAGACATACAGACTGACCCAGCAATGCAAGTGAAATATCCACTAAAAACCTCCCCGGACATCTTAGCACAAACCATAAGTTCGTAAGTAACACTGTTTGTCTTGCTTCAGTTTAACCGAACATAAGACTGATGTCATCCATTGTACGAACAAATGATCCCAACTTTTCCGCTAAGGAGTTAATTGTAAGCATCCAGACTGCGATACGCGTTTACAGCCATCTCTCGTGTACATGCACGCAGCATCAATCAGAGCCACTTTGAGCCATCCGGAAGACTACTTTTAATGTTCTTTGTAGGTTTGCGCCTCAGTCATATTTAAAGGGTAATTCCAATCACCGTTAATTAATTTTTTTTTTAAATACCGTAACTTGCGTTTTCCCCAAGTATACGCGCTGTAGGTTTTGATAGATCTGAGATTAAAAAAAATGGCGCTACCGGAAATACTTCAGGGCCAGACATGCGCAGTAGCATTCCAATGCCTTTGTTATTGTTTACATCCTTGAAATGGTCTATATGGTTCTCTTATTTTTCTTTATTTATTTTTGTTATTGCACTTTAATTTGTAAAGTTGTTTCTTCAATTAAAAACAACTAGTTTGAGATTTATATCCCCTTGTCTTTTTTTTAACTACACTAGAATCCCCCACCCACCCCACCCCCGCTGTTAAAAAAAAGTTACTCGGTAAATTTTACGTAAAATTTCATTGAAGTAACAGTACTTTTACTTGAGTAGAATATTTTATTCTTTCCACCTCTGGTTTACACTTGCCATACCATCTGAAACATCCCGCATGCGTTGTTGTCATTTAGCGCCTACACACGTGCTTCCTCCCGAGAATAACGTGACAAAAGTAGTCGAGCAAATTTGAAAAAGGAGTTATTTTTATTTTTGTTCACATTCTCCATTAAAAGACCTTCAAAATGATGTATGATTTTTTGGAATCGGACAAAAAATGATTGCTACACCCGTTTAAAGTCGATATAGAGTCAGCAAGGTTGATTATGAGAAAGATTAAAGTTTTCCTCCAGTTCTTTTCTTATTAATAATTAGGCTAGCATATTAATCATCACAATATAGCTATATTATAAATAAGAACAGAATAGGAACAAATAAAGAAACAAATAATGCATTACTTTTATCATTTTACATCTAAACAAAAGCATTCATATAGCCTACGAAAAACTAATTATCAAATGTAAAAATCACTTCAGTGTGTTCATTACAAATAAACAGATTTTTAAAACTACAAAAGCAGTTAAATGAAGTGCTACGAGAGATTCCAGCGCTTTTCTTTTATAGGCTATTGATAGAAAACACTGAGATAGACGGCCTACTGTAATGCACAAATCATATTACACGTTACATATCAAAGTTACACGTCAGATGTTTTTTCCCCATCAGTTCCCCAAGCGTTCAGACAGAACAGAACATTATTATTGTTTGCGTGAATACTTAAATACTGTAATTCTGTGTATTTATCGAGATCGCGCAACGTCAGAAGCGCCGTTATTCGTGCTCTTCAGATGACAGTCAGCACGAGAAGCGAGCGGAGAAAAGGTAATCCTCTCAGAAAATATACAATTAAAGAATAAAGATACTTTTAGATGTTTAATTACTAATTGGAGCATTGGGATAGCTAAACGAGGGCTTAATGAACTATTTTTTGTGAAAACCTCAAATTCGACTAAAATCAACATTTTTCCCATTTTATTTATTTTACATTTTTTGCCCGTAGCTCAAAATATCTTGTGCGCATTTACATGATTTACACTCATATGACATCATTAAACCACGGCAAAGTACTAAACTGTCACAGTTTTAATGATGTACAGAACGCGATGCCTCAGAAAATCCGATCTGCCTGTTTACATGACAGTCACATTGGCACATATCCGATTTATATTCGATTATTTCTACATATGAATGAGGTCTGAATCCGATCTCGCTATATCCGAATGCATGCGTCTTTTCCCCGTTTACACTGTCATAGAACAGATCCGGTCTGTGTCACATATGAGCAAAAAATCGGAATTGGGTCACATTTAACTGACAGTGTAAACGGGGCCTAAATGCGCATGCGCACAAGTCTAGACTTCATGTAATGTACGCGTGCGCTCTGTAGGGGTGTTTTAAATGGTTTTTGCAAAATACTCGATAATGTCAAATCGCACATTGTTAAAACAACAATTATGATATTATCGCAGACGATATTTATATCTGTAATGGGGTGAACGAGACGAGAGACATGCGGATCCATTTGCAAGCTTTATTATACAAAGACGTGGTCAAAACACAGGCAGGGTCAAAACACCAGCAAACAGATATGGCACAGATGAGAAACAAGAATAATCCAAACCAGGCGCGAGTCAGTCGACAGCATACGTTATCCAGAGGGCTTGACAAGAGGGGCAATTCAGAAACATGAGCAATAGTCCAACTGAAGCACAGAGTCACAATGGCGAGACAACGGTACTTCCAGGAAACACAGGCTAGAATACCAGAAACAGGTTCCGTATAGCAGCTAACACTAGGAGAGTGCTATACGCAGAACAATACTCAGCGATCTGTGCAAGGAAGTCCAAGGTTTATGTAGGGTGTGTGATTGTGTGATAGTTCTCAGGTGTGAGCGTGTGATTAGTAAAATGGCTGCTGGGAAATGTAGTCTGGGGTAAATGTGAAACAGTCTGTGCAATGTGAGAGAATCAGAATCAGAATGAGCTTTATTGGCCAGGTATGTTTACACATACGAGGAATTTGTTATAGTGACAAAGCTCCACAGTGCAACAGAATGACAGCAACAGGACACAGACAACAAAAGAACAATATACAAATAGGCAATGTACAAAATAGCAAAAACACTATGCAATACAGACAATCATGTGTGTACAGGTCTGACGTGCACATTTTAAATGGAAAAAATAAAAAAAAAATATTATATATGTATGTGTGGTGAATAAATAATTGTATAATAGTGTTGTGTGTTCCACGTTTAATGTCAAATGTTCATGAGATGGATTGCTTGGGGAAAGAATCTGTTCCTGTGTCTGGTCGTTCTGGTGCTCAGAGCTCTGTAGCGTCGACCAGATGGCAGCAGTTCAAAGAGGGAGTGTGCTGGATGTGAGGGGTCCAGAGTGATTTTGCCAGCCCTTTTGCTCACTCTGGATAAGTACAGTTCTTGGAGAGCGGGGAGGGTTGTACCAATGATTCGCTCAGCAGTCTGGACTACCCTCCGTAGTCTTCTGAGGTCAGATTTTGTAGCTGAGCTGAACCAGACAGTTATTGATGTGCAGAGGACGGATTCAGTGATGGCAGAGTAGAACAGTTTCAGCAGCTCGTGTGGCAGGTTAAACTTCCTCAGCTGGCGAAGGAAGTACAACCTCTGCTGGGCCTTTCTCACAATGGAGTCTATGTGATTGTCCCACTTCAGGTCCTGGGAGATGGTGGTGCCCAGGAATCTGAATGACTCCACTGCAGTCACAGTGCTGTTCATAATGGTGAGTGGGGGGGAGAGCAGGGGGGGTTTCTCCTGAAGTCCATGATCATCTCCACTGTTTTAAGCGTGTTAAGCTCCAGGTTGTTAAGACTGCACCAGACAGCCAGCTCCTTAACCTCCTGTCTGTAGGCAGACTCGTCACCGTCCTGAATGAGGCCGATAAGTGTGGTGTCATCTGCAAACTTCAGGAGCTTGACAGAGGAGTCTTTAGATGCAGTCATTTGTGTAGAGGGAGAAAAGCAGTGGGGAGAGGAGAACGCAGCCCTGAGGGGCTTCAGTGCTGGTGGTGCGGGTGCTGGATGAGAATTTTCCAAGCCTCACTAGCTGCTGCCTGTCTGTCAGGAAGCTGGTGATCCACTGACAGACAGAGGTGGGGACGGAGAGCTGTGTCAGTTTATTCTGAAGGGTGTCCGGGATGATGGTGTTAAAAGCGGAGCTGAAGTCTACAAACAGGATCCTCACATAAGTCCCTGGTCTGTCCAGATGCTGCAGGATGAAGTGCAGTCCCATGTTGACTGCATCATCCACAGACCTGCTTGCTCTGTAGGCAAACTGCAGGGGGTCCAGTGGAGGCCTTCAGATAAGCCCAAACTAGTCTTTCAAATGATTTCGTGACCACAGACGTTAGAGCCACAGGTCTGTAGTCATTAAATCCAGTAATTTTGGGTTTCTTTGGGACGGGGATGATGGTGTAGCGTTTGCAGCATGAGGGGACTTCGCACAGCTCCAGTGATCTGTTGAAGATCTGAGTGAAGATGGGGCCAGCTGGTCAGCACAGGATTTAAGGCAGGCTGGTGACACACCGTCTGGGCCTGGTGCTTTCCTTCTTTTGTTCTTTATGAAGACCTGCCGCACGTCATCTTCACTTATTTTCAGTGTAGGTGTGGGGAGAGGGGGATTGCTGGAGGTGTTAATGGTTGTGTGGAGAGGTGTTCAGGGCGGGTGTGGGGTGTTTTTTCAAACCTACAGCAAAAGTAATTCAAATCGTCTGCTAGTTGTTGATTCTCCACAGTGCTGGGGGATGGTGTCTTGTAATTTGTAAAGTCTTTCATACCTTTCCACACTGAAGCAGAATCACTGGAAGAGAAACTGAATTTGTTCCTTAGCTTGCCAGAATAATTCCTCTTTGCCACACTGATCTCCTTTTCCAATATGTATTTGGCCTGTTTATACAAGACTTTATCCCCATGCTGTAAGCATCTTCTTTGGCCTGACGGAGCTGTCTGAGTTTTGCAGTGCCAATGTGATGGAAGAGTGACCTCTGGTGGTAAGCGAATGGAAGTCCATTAACCAGATTCATGACAGAGCCCCCCCCCCAAGGAACGGCTTCCAGATGCTCCCCAGATGGTCCAATACAGGAGGGTGGTGGAGCGGAGGTGGAACAGGGGGAGGGACGGAGGGCCAGGTCAATGTGCAAGTGGAGGGACAGGGGACTGAGGCAAAGCCAGCAGAGCAGGATCCCAGGACAGATCTGGCAGTATCGGTGGAACCGAGGACCACCACAACAGAGCAGATGGAGCAGCAGACCACCATGGCAGAGCAGATGGAGCAGCAGACCACCACGGCGGAGCAGATGGAGCAAGAGCCTACTGGGGCGGAGCAGACGGAACAGAAGACCTCCACGGTGGAGCAGACAGAGCAGAAGCCCACCAGTGCGGAGCAGACAGGGCAGAAACCCACCAGTGTGGAGCAGACAGGGCAGAAGACCTCCACGGCAGAGCAGACAGAGCAGGAGCCCACCAGTGCGGAGCAGACAGAGCAGGAGCCCACCAGTGCGGAGCAGCCAGGGCAGAAGACCTCCACGGCGGGGCAGGAGCCCACCAGTGCGGAGCAGTCAGGGCAGAAGACCTCCACGGCGGAACAGATGGAGCAGGAGCCCACCAGGGCGGGACAGAAGAGCACCACGGCGGAACAGGAGAGCACCACGACGGAACAGGCTGATCAGGATCCCACAGCAGAAATTGGAGCCTAGGAGAAACTGAGACACAAAAAACAGAGAGAGCATATACGGTCTCAAGGACCGGGGCAGGGAACACAAGCCATCAATATTTTCCCTGGTGACAACTGAGATTGCAGACAGTTCATAAGCAAGCTCGCTGATTGAAACTGGACAGGCAAACAATTCACCACAGGTTCACTAGTTGAGACTGGAAAGGCAGACAATTCTGAGTCAGATTTAACTACAGAGTATAAACCAACAGATAGTTCACAATTCGATGCATTGACTGAGACTGGATTGACAGACAGTTCAGTGATCGAAGCTAAGTAGACAGACGGTTCATACTCAGACCCACTAGCAGAAATTGGAATAATAATACATTTAAATGTTATAATATACTATTAATTATTTATTTAAATCTCTGGTTTAAAAATAGGAAAATAGACCCACTATAGTTAAAATGGTTTTCTTAAATTCTATCTCTCAAAATGATGGGGTGTCATTAAAAATGTGGAGATTAGCAGAAATAAGTTAATGCAACCTCTTATTTACATGAGGTAAACAAAGCTGCTTGGTTTACATTTATATGCATGTAATTGTAGGCCTATACATATTTTAAAGTTGTATTGTATACCCGTTACTGCCATAATAATTACCCATTTCAAATGTTTACGTGCTTTCTGGTCTTTTTGTTTTTAACAGCACCCAATCGTTGTGATGGAGCAGTTATTAAATATTGTTCTTGTAAATACTTTCTAGCATTTCAGTATTTTTTTTTTTCAGTAATTAATATGCATGCAAAGTACAACAGTTAGTATATGGTGTTAAACGGTGGTCAAAAAGGATTTAAACAGTTCATTTTGAATCGATTTCTTCTCAGAGATGTGGATTTGGACAGCAATTAAATTAGCACATGACCTTGTTAATTCGCCCGGGGATTTTTCCTGGGATGGTGGGAGAAAAACACTGACATTTTGGATTTGGATGGCAATAAAATCACAGACTAACCCCTGTAAATGTTGAAAATCGCTTACGTCCCCAGGAGAACCAATTACCGTCCAAATCTGGCTATTATGTGCTTTTATCAGGTGGAACCAAACATACACCATTTTTCATACATCTCCATTTTTCCACCATTTTGGACTCGGAAGCATCAGATGCCTCTTCAGTGTTAGCCCCTTTGATTTGTCCAGTTTCTGCCAGTTCCTCCAGGTAACTGAAGAATAAAATAAAAGATCAATCAATAATACAGTAATTGTCTACTGATTTATAAATGTAATGATTTAAAAAAAATACCCTTAAAAATATGCATTAATAAATAAAAATAAACAGGAAAGTGATGCCAAATATCAATACTATATAGAACAAATGATATATATATACAGTATATATATAATCTACACAGTGTAGACTACACTGTACAGGTGGATCTCAATAAAATAGAATGTCGTGAAAATGTTCATTTTTTTCTTGTAAGTTATTTCAAAAAGTGAAACTTTCATATATTGTAGATGCATTGCATGTAAAGTAAAACATTTCAAAAGTTTTTCTGTTTTAATTTTGAGGATTAGAGCTTACAGCTCATGAAAGTCAAAAATCAGTATCTCAAAATATTAGAATATTTACATTTGAGTTTCAATTAATGACCATCCCTACAGTATAAATTCTGGGTATCTCTTGTTTTTTGAAACCACAATAATGGAGAAGACTGCTGACTTGGTAATGATCCAGAAGATGAACATTGACGCCCTCCACAAAGAGGGTAAGTCACAGAGGGTCATTACTGAAAGGTGTGGCTGTTTACAGAGTGCTGTATCAAAGCATATTAAATGCAAAGTTGACTGGAAGGAAGAATTTGGGTAGGAAAGGGTGCACAAGCAACAGGGATGACTGCAAGCTTGAGAATACTGTCAAGCAAAGTTGATTCAAACACTTGTGAGAGCTTCACAAGGAGTGGACTGAAGCTGGAGTCAGTGCATCAAGAGTCACCACGCTCAGACGTCTTCAGGAAAAGGGCTACCAAGCCACTTCTGAACCAGAGACAACGTCAGAAGCATCTTACCTGGGCTGTGGAGTAAAGAACTGGACTGTTGCTCAGTGGTCCAAAATCCTCTTTTCAGATGAAAGTAAATTTTGCATTTCATTTGGAAACAAAGTCCCAGAGTCTGGAGGAAGAATGGAGAGGCACAGATTCCATGTTGTGTGAAGTTTCCACAGTCAGTGATGATTTGGGCTGCCATGTCATCTGCTGGTGTTGGTCCACTGTGTTTTCTGAAGTCCACAGTCAACGCAGCCATCTACCAGGAAATTTTAGAGCACTTTGTGCTTCCTTCTGCTGACAAGCTTTCTGGAGATAATGATTTCATTTTCCAGCAGGACTTGGCACCTGCCCACACTGCCAAAGGTACCAAAAGCTGGTTCAATGACCATGGTGTTACTGTGCTTGACTGGCCAGCAAACTCACCAGACCTGAACCCCATAGATTCTCTGTCAAGAGGAAGATGAGAGACACCAGACCCAACAATGCAGATGACCTGAAGGCCACTGTCAAAGAAACCTGGGCTTCCATACCACCTCAGCAGTGCCACAAACTGATCACCTCCATGCCACGCCGAATTGAGGCAGTAATTAAAGCAAAATGAGCCCCTACCAAGTATTGAGTACATATACAGTAAATTAACATACTTTCCAGAAGGCCAACAATTCACTAAAAATGTTTTTTTATTGGTCTTATGAAGTATTCTGATTTGTTGAGATAGTGAATTGGTGGGTTTTTGTTAAATGTGAGCCTAAATCATCACAATTAAAAGAACCAAAGACTTAAACTACTTCAGTCTGTGTGCATTGAATTTATTTAATACACGAGTTTCACAATTTGAGTTGAATTGCTGAAATAAATGAACTTTTCCACGACATTCTAATTTATTGGGATGCACCTGTATTACTATTTAAAAAATAAAGTTTTGACATATTTACAGTGGGACATTTACAAAATATATTAATGGAACATGATCTTTACTTAATGTCTTAATGATTTTTGGTATTAAAAAAAAAATCTATAATTTTGACCCATACAATGTATTTTTAGCTATTGCTACAAATATACCCCAGCGACTTAAGACTGGTTTTATGGTCCAAGGTCACATATTCTGATTTGCTGTTCAAGAAACTTTTTTTATTCAGCTGAGTACATTTGAGGATTCTTTGATGAATAGAAAGATCCAAAGATCAGCATTTATCTGAAATAAAAAGCTTTTGTAACATTATACAATATACCATTCAAAAGCTTGGAGTTGGTAGTAAATAATAAAAATCTTTCAAAATGTTACTGTTTTTGCTGTTCTTTGAATCAAATAAATGCAGGCTTGGTGAGCAGAAGAGACTTCTTTAAAAAAACATTAAAAATCTTACTGTTCAATAACTTTTGACTGGTAGTGTACATGCACACAAAAGGCACCAATGCACAAAAAACAACACACCTATACAACATGATCAGTTCATTTTTAATTGCATTGTTTAATTAAATATTAATTCAACTTACTATTTAATGAAATGCATATGGTGCTGTTGCTATGGCACACTAAAGACCATAGTGTCAATTTACTGTAAAAAAATAAAATGATGTTGTTCTCTTTTTATTTTGGCCCATTTTACCTGAATGTTGTGCCGTGGCTCAAGAAGGTACCTGCTGATACTCTAACTCTCTTAATTTTAAAACAATTATACTTTTTGACATTTAAAAAATATATACATATTTAAGAGAACCATGCTAATTAAAAATAATTATCATTAGTTCTCATGCATAGCTTATTTGATGGTATTATAAGTCATTTACCAAAACGTGGCCCATTTTAGCTGACTTCATCCTATTCCTTAAAACAAAATATATATTTTTTAACTGTGATAGAATGCAAATTGCAGATTGATATTATTATTATTTTTTACTATAACTTCATTTTACAATGAATTCAAATAATGCTAATATTAAATTAATTTTTATTTCTTGAAAAAGAAAATAGGAGTAACTTCTGTAATTAAAATATCAAATCAGGAGTCTGTTTTCAGCATTTAAACCTCAAAATCATGATACCCTTCAATAATTTAATTGAACATATAGGCTACAATTAGGTTTATGCATTCCCCATGCATGAAGAAAATAAGGTTGCATCCCAGGAGCTCTAAAAGAATGTTATAGGCAAGGCAAGGCAAGTTTATTTATATAGCACATTTCATACACAGTGGTAATTCAAAGTGCTTTACATAAAAGAAAGTGAAATAATCATTCACAGCAATAAAAACAAGGAATTAAAAATAATAAAACAAGGAATTTTAAAATGATATAGAAATTGATTTAAAATTGAATTTAAAACAGTTAAATAGAAAAGGATTATACATAAAATACAATGCAGTCAGTTCGGACGTAGCACAGTGCTCATTCAACAAATGCACAGCTAAATAGATGAGTTTTGAGACTGGATTTAAATGTGGCTAATGTTTTAGCACATCTGATCTCTTCTGGAAGCTGGTTCCAGCTGCGGGCGGCATAATAGCTAAAAGCGGACTCCCCTTGTTTTGTGTGAACCCTTGGTATTTCTAACTGACTGGATCCTAATGATCTGAGTGGTCTGTTAGGTTTATATTCAGTGAGCATATCTGCAATATATTTAGGTCCTAGACCATTGAGTGACTTATAAACGAGTAAAAGTACTTTAAAATCAATCCTAAATGTAACTGGAAGCCAGTGTAAGGACCTGAGGACTGGTGTGATATGCTCAGATTTTCTGGTTCTAGTCAGAATCCTGGCAGCAGCGTTCTGGATGAGCTGCAGCTGTCTAATGGTCTTCTTTGGAAGGCTGGTGAGGAGACGATTACAATAATCCACCCTGCTGGTGATAAAGGCATGAACAAGTTTCTCCAAGTCTTGACTGGAAACAAAACATCTAATTCTAGCAATGTTTTTGAGATGATAGTATGCTGATTTAGTTACTGCTTTGACATGACTACTAAAACTAAGGTCTGTCTCCAGAATCACCCCAAGATTTCTGACTTGATTTTTAGTTGTTTGACCCCTAGAGTCAAGGTATGCATTCACCTTGAGAACTTCATCTTTGTTTCCAAATGCAATGACTTCAGTTTTCTCCTTGTTTAACTGAAGAAAGTTTTGGCACATCCAACTGTTAATTTCATCAATGCATTGGCAGAGGGAGTCAATGGGGCTATAATCATTTGGAGATAAGGCTAGATAGATCTGGGTATCATCAGCATAGCTGTGATTGGCAATTTGGTTCTTCCTCATTATATGACTTAGTGGAAGCATATACAGGCTAAACAAGAGCGGTGCAAGAATTGAGCCTTGTGGGACTCCGCATGTCATGGACGTCCACTTAGACTTATAGAGTGATGAATGCAGCCAAGGAAAACATGAAGAAAAGAAAAGTGGAAAATAACACAGGTAAGACAAATAAATTAATTCTTTCCATTTACATATTAAACTGTTGGTAAGCCGACAAGAAAAGTTATTTAGGAAAGTTATTTGCATTTGGTCCGCTTTGTAACGTTCTCTGCCTGACGCTCCGATATTTGTTTTGTAATGTTCGCCATGTAGGATGTGTGTGTGTGTGTGTGTGTGTGTGTGTGTGTGTGTGTGTATTTCAGTGTGTAGGCCTATTTCAGTAGGCTACAAGTAAGTTCTCTTAATTGTACTTATTTATTTTTTATTAATGCAAAATGATCCAGTCATTTTATTCTATGATATTTTAGTGTGAAGACTGTTTCAAGAAATGAATCAAAGCATTTTGGAAAAACAATATCTCGTTCAAGCAGCTTTCAGAATGTTTTTTTTATTAATATTATTCTGTATTTTAATTGGACATATTTATTGAATAAAACTAAATTAAATTATTAAAATTAAATGGAATATTTTACAAACTTTACTAAAAACCTAACCTGTAAAGGTTACAATTAATCTTTGTAAGGAAAGAACCGGGTTTTCTCAGAGAGAGATAGAGACTAAAGCAGATACTTTTTTATTTATTTATTTTACATCTACACATGTTGTACAGAGTTTTTAATTTCTTGTTTATTAAAAAAATATTAATTTAATTATCTATTTACTGATTTCTAGATATTGTTTTTATCTGTTGGCATGGTGGGAGCGCCTCCGAGACCGCGGCCCCAGCCCCCACCTCGGTCTCTTCGGCCAGAGCCCTACTACCCCCCCCCCAAAATTTCCTTGGGGAAAATAGGGGCTCCATCGGGCACTTGGGCACACACTGGAGGCACGGACTCTTGGGGGCGTTCGGGAATCGCGGACTCTTGGGGGCGCTCGGCAGGCGCGGGCACTTGAGGCGCTCGGCAGGTGCAGGCACTCGAGGGGGGGCGCTCTGGAGGCCTCAAGGGACACGGAGACAGGACAGGAGGCCTCCAGGGCGGCGCCCGTTCCGGGACCCACGGCGAGCAGGGAGCTCGGGAGGCCATGGCGGATCCAGGACTCGAGAGGCCACGGCAGAGCAGGGAGCTCGGGGGGCCACGATGGAGCAGGGATCGGGAGGCCACGGCGGATCCAGGGACTCGGGAGGCCACGGCGGATCCAGGGACTCGGGAGGCCACGGCGGATCCAGGGACTCGGAGGCCATGGTGGGTCAGGGAGCTCGGGAGGCCATGGCGGAGCAGGGAGCTCGGGAGGCCATGGCGGAGCAGGGAGCTCGGGAGGCCATGGCGGATCCAGGGACTCGGAGGCCATGGTGGGTCAGGGAGCTTGGGAGGCCATGGTGGGTCAGGGCTTGGGAGGCCATGGCGGATCAAGAAGCTGGGAGGCCATGGTGGGAGCGCCTCCGAGACCGCGGCCCCAGCCCCCACCTCGGTCTCTTCGGCCAGAGCCCTACTCCCCCCAAAATTTCCTTGGGGAAAATAGGGCTCCATCGGGCACTTGGGCGTGCACTGGAGGCACGGACTCTTGGGGGTGTTCGGGAATCGCGGACTCTTGGGGGCGCTCGGCAGGCGCGGGCACTTGAGGGCGCTCGGCAGGTGCAGGCACTCGAGGGGGGGCGCTCTGGAGGCCTCAAGGGACACGGAGACAGGACAGGAGGCCTCCAGGGCGGCGCCCGTTCCGGGACCCATGGCGGAGCAGGGAGCTCGGGAGGCCATGGCGGATCCAGGGACTCGAGAGGCCACGGCAGAGCAGGGAGCTCGGGGGGCCACGATGGAGCAGGGAGATCGGGAGGCCACGGCGGATCCAGGGACTCGGGAGGCCACGGCGGATCCAGGGACTCGGGAGGCCACGGCGGATCCAGGGACTCGGGAGGCCATGGCGGGTCAGGGAGCTGGAGGCCATGGCGGAGCAGGGGCTCGGGAGAGGCCGATGGCGGAGCAGGGAGCTCGGGAGGGCCATGGCGGAATCCAGGGACTCGGGAGGCCATGGTGGGTCAGGCCGGAGCTTGGGAGGCCATGGTGGGTCAGGGAGCTTGGGAGGCCATGGCGGATCAAGAAGCTTGGGAGGCCATGGTGGGAGCGCCTCCGAGACCGCGGCCCCAGCCCCCACCTCGGTCTCTTCGGCCAGAGCCCTACTACCCCCCCCCCCAAAATTTCCTTGGGGAAAATAGGGGCTCCATCGGGCACTTGGGCGTGCACTGGAGGCACGGACTCTTGGGGGTGTTCGGGAATCGCGGACTCTTGGGGGCGCTCGGCAGGCGCGGGCACTTGAGGGCGCTCGGCCGGCGCAGGGCTCTGGGGGTTGGTCGGAGGAGAGAGCGGGCCTCTGGGCGCGCGTGGTCCAGGGAGCGGGCTCTGGGGATGGCGCCACTGGAGGGCACTCTGCGAGGAGCAGGGACTGGAGGGCACTTGCGGAGGAGGCCAGGCACTGGAGGGCACTGGCGTGAGCGGCACTGGAGGGCACTGGCGAGGCGGCACTGGAGGGCTCTGGCGGAGGAGCGACTCTTGGGGCCGCTCTGGAATGGCGGTCACTTGGAGGCAATGGTGGGAGAGCTTGGACGGAACCAGCAGGGGCTCTGGGAGCGCTGGACCGGGACCCCAGGGCTTGGAGAGCTGGTCGGGACAGCAGGGGTCTGGGAGGATCGGACACTCGGGGGTGCTCGGCCACGCTAACCTCTTGAGGGCGCCTCTGGCAGCGCAAACTCTTGGGGGCGCTCTGGCAGTGAAGGGCTTTGGGGAACTGACCCACCACCCCCGCCCCACTTGCCGAGGCCCCCCCCTGGAGGGCACTTGCGAGGAGCCCGCACCCGGGCGCCACCCCGCCCCGCGGTCACTGGCAACTCCGACGGTACCGCAGGGGCCTGGCTCAGCTGGACGGGCCAGCAGCCCTATGGAACACCACTCGCCCCCCCCGCCCCCGCTCCCCCCCCCCCCGTGGCACTGGAGGGCGCTGTCGAGGAGCGGTCACTGGAGGGCAGCGCTGTCGAGGAGCGGGCACTCTAGAGCACTTGCGAGGGTTAATGATCAACGGGCTTGCCATATTCTCTGCCGGCAGGCTTGCCATACTCATTGCAGGCGGGCCTACTTTTACCGCGAACGGCGGCGGATTCGGGAGAGCCGTGGACGACGGCGGGCAGGTTCTGGCTCGGGCCAGGACACTCTCCAGACACCGGAGGATCCCTTCCTTCCATTTTAGTCCAGTGGTGTCTGGGAGGTCCACGGGACGATGGGCATTGGCCCCGTGCCAGAACAGCGAGAGGATGGTGGCGTCATCGAGGCCCGTCGCCATGGCGAGCGATCACGGCTGGAAATGGCGATGAATAGTGCAGCGACTTCCATCGCCGTGGGGGAAAAACAGGAACAACAAAAAACTTTTCAAAAAAACAGAAAACAAAAACGAGGGAGGAGAAACGCCGCTTATTTCTTTCTTAGGTCCAGTCTTCTGTCACGGTGTACTCTGGGAGCCAGGAACAAGGAGGCGAGGAACTTCTTTGAAACACTTTATTTAACGAACTCAGGAGACACAACATCCACACACCTAATGACGTTAAGACTGGACACAGAGGCAGGGAAACACAGGGCTATTAAAGGGGAGACTAAACTAGATAATTAATAACACAGGGCTGGGGACTAATTAACTAAAGACACAGGGCTGGGAACTGATAATTACAAATGAGGACAGGAACAGGAACTAACCAAATATGGGCATGAGAGGAGGGGAAACACGAGACACAGAGAACACAGGTCTGACATCAATGTTTTGGCAATACTGTGCAAGTCATGCCATGAAGCTCACTTGAATTGAATTGCATTTAATTTAATTAAATTGAATTGAGAGAGGGAGAGAGAGAGAGAGAGAGAGAGAGCATATGTATCAATGGTAGCTCAATAATGAAATCAGCCACCCACATGTTGTAATAACAACAACAATCATAATAATATTATTAATTATGATGCAGGGCTCGACAAGGACTGCCTATTTGGCCCATTGACACTAATGTTTGTCATTTGCAATCAAAAAGTCCCTTACATCTCTTGACTGAATCAATTTTGTAGCTTTAACAAGGATTAATCTTTAAGGCAATCAAGGCTATGCTGTTATTTTACATTTGATTATTCAGTTTACCTGAATATTGTTATCTGAAAAACTTAAAGCATTGTTTACTTTATTTATTTGTTACATTAATTTTTAGTTTTGTGCAAAATGATCCAGTCGACCATAGCCTATTTAGACAGTTTGAAGATTGTTTCAATGAGTCAAAGCAAAACAGTAAATTATGACATCTCATCAAGCAGTTTGAAGCTTTCAGATATTTTTTTATTATTAAAAAACTGTATTGTTAATATGATAATTATATTTTTCAATTGAATTGCACTGTATACTTAATTAAAAAATAATAATTCTTAAAATAAACAGAATATGGTGCAAACCTTAGGTTACTTAAGTGATTGTGTTGAAGTTTTAACTTCGATAATATGCAAACGAATTATTGGTATCAATAATGGGAGCCTTTTGTCTAATGGGGCTGAGCCTTACCCCGAATGTGGGATAAAAAGCGCCACCTCAATTTTATTTTATTTTATATTTGTCATTTGATGACAGGGTACTGTAATGCAAGGCATGATTAAGTATACATAAATTAAAAAAAAAAGAATCAATAAAATGTATTTGGACATCTGTCCATCACAAGATTTAAATTGTCACTCGCGTGCCAAGCCCGCGAAAGAACCTGGCAGAGGGCATATAAGCTGCAGTCAATGCCCGGCGCGTGCACAGCGGACGTCACTTCTGACTGGATCGCCACAGTGGACTGCGTTTTCCTGAGGTAATTCCCCCAATTTATTTAAATTACACGTAAAACTAGGCTACAAATGTTAAATATATTTCAAAATATGACGAAAGTTAATAATAAAAAATTATAGGACACATGTGAGAGAAAAGTTCGTTTTTCTCAGGTAACGTTAAAGAAATTTTAACAAAAATTCATACGAACTCGTTAAAATATGAAAAAGTTGAGGTAGCCTACTGCCTTTTCCAGTAGTGTACCACCTTTGTTCACACAAACAATGGTTTTCCGTCTTTTTTCCTACCATTTCGTTAAATCACCGTTAAATGCCATTAAATATTCATTTGGACATTTGAGCAAATGTGCTCAGATTGAGAGAAGCACTTGTTTCAAAATCATGTCTATCATTTTAACTTGATCTAAAAAGGAATTAATTAATACTAATACTATTAAAATTATCTTTGGAAATAATTCCGACCGTTAATAGCGCGAGCTTCCTCTCTCTTCACACATGCACTGCATAACGAGTCAACGAGTGTACCGAGAGAGAGAGAGAGATGAGAGCTCAATAATAAAATCAGCCACCCTTGTAATTTAGTAACAATTAATCCTATGGCCCATCGACACGAAGGTTTGTCAAATGACAATCATTACTTTAAAGAGAAAGTCCCTCACATCGCTTGACTGGATACATTTTGTAGCTTTAACAAGGATTAATCTTTAATGAACGCAATCAAGGCTGGCATTTTACATTTGATTATTCAACATGACAATAGCAACTGATAATGTAACACAGACAAATGTACATAATCGATTGCATGAATGTAGCAAAGCAATCACAACTTGTTCAAAACTAAGAATGAGAAACTGCTTTTATGATGTGCACAAGTGACGAGATGATGTGTAGGCTGAACAAGTAGTTTTGAGAATTTAATTTCTGATCTGAGAAATGCACCAAAGCCACTGAGATAAACTGTAATAATGCATTAGTACATGTTGAAATTAACATTAATAAATGCTGCAGAAGTATTGTTCATTCTTAGTTCATGTAGCTAATGTTAACTAGTGAACCTTATTGCGAAGTGTTATCATTTATATAAATGTATCTGTATACAATAAAGCCACAATACCAAACTACCAACAGGAGGTTTCCGGCTTAAAGCAAACATGTATTTTGCCTATGTCACAATATGAGGTAAATCCGGCCCTGGACGTGATACTGATTATTGTTTCCAAATTGGTTTGGAACAGCTGCTGAATAAACAATTAAACTGAACTATTGTGTCTGTCTATCTGCTTGACTGACAGTTTTATTGATCACTGAGAGAGCATTGACTTGGTATGATGTTAGTTCAATATAATAACCTGTGAATACACAAGCATTGCAAAGACAGAGTAAATCCTTTATTTAATACAGTTACAATTGTCATCAAATACAAATCCCATTGAATCAAATGTAAGAAAATAATGGGCGCGTCTTTACACAGGATTTTGAGCCTTAGTGAAATCAAACCTTAATAATACACCTTAATAAAATCTAATTTTCTTCTTTTTTTGCACGTTTTTTTGGATTGGTAAGGGGTCAGTAACTGCATCGTTGCTGATTTTTTTAAGTCAGAGGCTAATTCTGTTACCTTCTTGGTTCAATTGAAACTTTAAAGATTACGAGGTGGGTTGGGCTTGTGGACATTTATACCAAATCATCTTCACAGACCCAACACTGTGCAATGATTCCAGCTGATAATTCCTCTGTAAATTCCACAATATAGTAAAAGAGAAGAAAATAAATGCTGATTTACTTAAACGGTGGAGCATAGAGTAAAAACTCTTGACCACAAAGCTGTTTTTTTTCATTGCATTGCATGCCTCAAGACGGGGGTCTTTGAGGTCTGCTGCGATATCAACTAAAAGATGCAGCTCATTTGTCTGTTTGTTTCCACAGATTAATGTTGTAGGGAAAACAACAATGGGGTTGAGGTGGATGGCACATAGGACAGGCCACATGACTTCTGTAAGTAGTGCAGGCCATCAACACTGAAAGACAAATGAATGGTGTCATTGTCTCGCAGCTCTTCAGTAGGGTTCTTCTCCAGAATGTTTTAATGCAGAGGCTAGTGTAAATATGCCCAGGTTGCCAGATCTGTGGCCAGTCATAATTTGTCTTCCTGGTCAGTTGTGTCATCATTTTCCTCAAGGTCCATGGCTTTCACAAAGTCACTTTCTTCCCATGTAATGATGCTCCTCCACAGGACCCAAGACATCTTCAGAGTCCGTCTGGCACCCTGCGACTAGTTCTGGATGATTTACTTCTGCGTTATTAACACATTTGGCTGATCTCCAACATCTCACATATTGCCTTGATCTTTCTCTCTTTTCTTCACTCGTTGTGTATTATGCCTGTAAAACTGTTAGGTAATATGTTCATGTGTTCCCAAAAGCTGAGTTGTGAAGCGGATGGATTTCCAATCCCCTTTTTATAATGTATAAGTGATCATAGTTTATTGCCAAAATACTTCCAAAAACATGCTTATCTTCAAACAAAGACACATCAATACATTTGTTCATCTTCTCGAATTTATTTATGATTGGACATGAAAAGGAAAGATGATCTGGCCTTTAATTATAATTACTGCAGAAACACACAAATATTTGTGTCAAAATTAATTTGTAGCTTTAGAAAGCCACCAGCAACATAAATGTCATTTAAATGTTAAAATGAATCTCATTTGCTGTTGGTGTGTGAATACAAATGTAAAGTCACTCTTTTGTCTGTGTTGCTCTTGATGCTTCTGCCTCGTTTCTTTATTTGAATGTCATTGTTGATGCTAATCAGAGTGAATTAAGTGTGAATGTATCTGGAGTTTCCCTGATCTCTCTGATAATGACTGATATAGTTCTGCTGATTGTTTTAGAGCTGCTGAGTGAACTGCTCACATTATTTACATACAAGCTCGTGATCTGAGTGCTTTGACTTCACCTGTAAGAACAGCCCCCTGAAATCTGTAAAAAAATAATATATATATATATAAATATATATATATATATATATATTGCTTGAAATCTGAGAGCTTAATAAGTATCTTGTTTAACTTTAATCATATTTTAGCACAAATAATCATTAAAATTTTGAAGTTATTTTAGCCATTTTTAACTAAAGATTTATATTCAGACAGTCAAAATACGCTGTTTTAAACTTACAGTCAGAATACTCTGTTTTTAAACTTACCGTCGATGTAATCCTTTACAGTCATGGACCTTTAATGAAATCCACTTCAACCAAATAAAGCTGAGATTAGATTTATTGTGTTTATATTCTGGGGAGAAACTGAGATGGAATAAGATGGTTACATTGACATAGGGATTCAGTTTATTTTAATAAATTAAATAGATAAATCTCTCTGCAACCACAAATTAAATTTTGATCTACAAATTATTTGATACATTCAGAAGTTCTTACCAATGATTTTAAGACCAAGATAATGAAATATTATCCTTGATTAAGTATCTGCAATTCATCCTACGCCTATTTTATATTTGTTTACTAATGTAAAGTTATATGCATTTATCAAGACTTTTATTTTGGTGTGGTGGTGTGACGTCATAAGGACGCGCCGCGCGTCTGTGATTCGGCTGAAGAAAGGTGGGTGCTTTTAATCGTTTAAAACAATACAACTCGTGTAGAAAATTATATGTAAATCGTGTGACATTATTACCAAAAGTAACACTGTAATGTTTTATCTAGTGACATTAATGCATGTTATTTTGTGTTAAAACACATTCGCACAGAGTAACAGAAAAAGTGCGTCTCATTTCGCTCTCTATCATGAAAACGAACTCAGTTCAGGCAAGTAATGTTGAGAAAAACGGAGCTTTTCGAACCCACGAGTCAACTGAAAACAAACGTGTGTTGACAAGTTTTACAAACCAACTGCAAATGTTTCATGAAAGTGAGATATAAATGTAATCTACAAATCAGTAAATACCAAATGTACCGGTAAATATAAATATGAACTTTATATATAATTTGTGTCCTTTTATTAATTTGAGTGCTAATTTTGGTTTCCTTTTTTTGTCTCTTCAAGTGATTGAAGGTCATTAACTCTCACTCTGACTCCTTTACCAGTGAACTGAGTACTGAACTGAGCTGAGATGCACGCAGAGATTTAGTTTGGGTTTATTCTTCTTTCTGATAATTATTCTCATCTTAAACAGGATAAAGTGTCCAAACACACAGAAAAACTCCTGCTGAAGCAACTGAGATCCACGTGACACACTGTTATAAAGATGGTGTTTATTAAAGAGGAGAGTGAAGACATGAAGATTGAAGAAACATTCAGAGTCAAACATGAAGATACTGAGGAACAAACAAAGATGGTGTTTATTAAAGAGGAGAGTGAAGAGATGAAGATTGAAGAAACATTCAGAGTCAAACATGAAGATACTGAGGAACAAACAGGTTGGTTTTCATTCTCAAAGCTGAACTCAGTCTCACATGTGTGGTTTAATAATAATAATAAAGCATTTTATTTATCATGCGCTTTTCTTATCCCAAAGCGCTAGAGCAACACAATAAGCAAAACAAAAAAGAAACAATCACTCAATTACAATAAGCAACTCTCGGGCTCTCTCAACTCTCGGGCTTGAACTGATGGTAAAACTAAGGACATTATTAACTGTCTTTACATTTATTTTGAAAGCTAAAGCTCACGATTATGGAAAGGGGTGTTACATTTCCGACGCGGCTTGTGGTGTTCGGCCAATCACAATGCTCTGGGTCAGTTGGCCAATCAGAGCAGACTGTGCTTGTCAGAAGGAGGGACTTTGTAGAAAATGAAGCGTTTGAGAGAGACGGGTCATAGAGGACCTACAATAATGTACAGTATTTGAAAAATAATGTGTTTTTTTAACATTAAAGCATGTCAACATATTCTGTTACACCAAATACACAAAATAATGATCTTTAAAGCATCATATGACCCCTTTAAGCTTTCTTATTAAAGCTACAAAAGTCATTTATTGTGTTTCCCAAAATGGGTGGGGCATCTAGCTATATAAGTGGTCGTTTCGCCATAGGATCCTCAGGATACTTCGACTGAAGCGACGACTGCGGCAAAGTATGCAGTACTCATTCCGTATCTCAGGGAACCGAGGTTACGACAGTAACCGAGTACGTTCCCTGTCGATACTCCACTCGTACTGCGTCTTGATAAAGACGCATATGGGAACTCAATTCAATCACGCCGTGCTAGGGTAGATGAACGACTGTATATACCTCCATAAGCATAAATGCCCATAGGGAAGTAAGTAGTATACTTCAGGCTAAAGCGAGCTAAACTCATAGAGGTCATGCTCGGCCTGGATGATCGTTCCATATGACTCCTGTATACTCAGTTAACCGGAGTATGCAGGGTGCCAATAAGAGAGCCTGAGCGCATTGTGGTCAAGAATTCTCTGACAGGATTGTTCCCACAGCGTATGCATACAAGCTCATCTAAGCAGAGAGGACTCTGGCCTGTAAGGCCGGTATGTCCAGGTTATAAAACCTAGCAAATGTGGACGGCATGGCCCAGCCAGCCGCCGCACAAATCTCTGTAATGGACACACTGCTAGACCACGCCCATGACAAGGCAATGCCTCTAGTCGAATGGGCTCGTACTCCAACGGGGCATTGCAGGCCCAAAGAAGAGTATGACAGCATCCACTATCCACTTAGAGAGTCTCTGCTTCGTGACCGGATGCCCTTTGGCGCGGTTACCGAAGCTAACAAAGAGCTGTTCCATACGCCTAAAGGGGGCGGAACACTCAAAGTAGATTCTCAGAGCTCTGACAGGGCATAACAAGGATAACTCCCGGTCCTCCTCAGACGGAGGAAGCGCGGAGAGTGTGATGACCTGAGCTCTGAACAGGGTTGAAAGTACCTTAGGTACGTAACCATGCCTTGGTTTCTGGATGACCTTGGAGTCGTTAGGCCCGAATTCCAGGCAGGCAGGGCTAATAGAGAGCGCCTGCAGGTCTCCAACTCGCTTAACCGACGCTAGTGCTAGTAGCAGAGCAGTTTTCAGCTAAAGTGACTGGAGGTTCGTAGACTGTAGCGGCTCAAAGGGAGGGCCTTTCAAGGCCCTCAGTACAGTGGGCAGATCCCATGTAGGGACAGTAAGGGGCCGAGGTGGATTCAACCTCTTGGCTCCCTTCAGAAAATGGACAACTGAGTTGTCTCTGCCTACCGACTGGCCCGCTATAGGGGCATGAAAGGCTGCTATAGCTGCTACGAACACCTTGAGTGTAGAGTGAGAACGTCCTTTATCTAGCAGTTCCTGCAGAAAGGACAGAACCACCACTAATTCAGAGGTAGATGGGTTTTCACCACGGTTGAGGCACCAAGTGGAGAAAACAGACCACTTAAGGGCGTAAAGGCGTCTCGTAGACGGGGCTCTAGCCTCAGAAATGGTGTTTAACACTCGCTCTGGGAGGCTGGTAGGCTCCCGTTGAGCGGCCAAAGGTAGAGAGCCCACAGCTTGGGTCAAGGGTCCTTTCTAAGGCGAACGGGCCAGGGGGCTGCTGTTAGTAGCTGAGTCAGCTCTGACAACCAAGGTTGGTTCCTCCACAAGGAGGCCACCAATAGCACCTTGTGACCCTGTTCCCTGACACGCCTGACGGCCTGGGGAAGCAGGGCGATCGGGGGGAATGCATAAAGGAGGAGGTTGGGCCAGTCGTGGGCCAACGCGTCCCTGTCCTTTGAATAATAAGTTGGGCAATGAGAGTTGTCTTTGGAGGCGAAAAGGTCTACTTCTGCCTTGCCAAAGGTCTTCCAGATCTTCTGAACCACCTGCGGATGGAGCGTCCACTCCTCTGAGGGAACATTGCTCTGAGATAACATATCCGCTCCTTGGTTCAGTCTGCCCGGCAGGTGTGCTGCCCTCAGCCAGCGCAGGTTGAGCTGAGCCCATTCCAGAAGGCGCTCTGCCAGAATGAAGAGGCGCTTCGAGGAGACACCTCCCTGGTGATTTATATAGGACACCACGGACATGTTGTCTGAGCGAATCAGCACATGGCGTCCTATTAGGTCCGGCAGGAAAAACTGGCAGGCTCGACAAACTGCTAGCATTTCCAAGCAGTTGATGTGGAAGCCTTTCTCCGCCTTCGACCAATGGCCGAAGGTCGGTTTGCCTTCGCACAGCACCCCCCTACCTGTGTTGGAGGCATCTGTCGTGACAACTTTCCTGCTGTGGACCAACCCCATGGCTACGCCCTTCTTCATCCATCGTGGGTTCTTCCAGGGGGTCAGGGCTGTCACACAGGCCTGATTCACCCTGATGTGCAGGCGTCCATGACGCCATGCGTTGTGTGGAACCCGTGGTTTTAACCAGCGTTGAATGGGGCGCATGCGGAGCAGGCCCAGCTGTAACACTGGCGATGCTGCAGCCATGAGGCCCAGCATTCTCTGAAACGCTTTGAGTGGGCGAGCGGTGTCGCTCTTGAAGGTGGCCACGAGTTTCTGAATGACCAGAGTGCGTTCTGGCGCTATCACCGCTCTCATGTGAGCTGAGTCCAGAACTGTACCCAGGAACAATACTCGTTGGCTGGGAGACAGTGCGCTTTTGGCGAAATTGATCCTGAGCCCCAGGCGCTCTAAGTGGCTGAGGATGAGGGTTCTGTGTGAAAGTAGTTCCACCTCTGACTGGGCCAGAATGAGCCAGTCGTCGAGGTAGTTGAGAATGCGGATTCCCATCTGTCTCAGAGGGAAAAGAGCCGCGTCCATGCACTTCGTAAAAGTACGGGGGGCCAGAGACAGCCAAAAGGGTAGGACTGTGTACTGGTAAGCCACTCCATCGAAGGCGAATCTCAAGAATCGTCTGTGATGTGGGGCTATCTGAATGTGAAAGTATGCGTCTTTCAGGTCCAGAGAACAGAACCAGTCTCCTGTGCGAATCTGCGAGAGGATCTGCTTCAGCGTGATCATCCTGAACGGCCGTCTCATGAGGGCGTGATTCAGGCGTCTGAGATCAAGGATGGGCCATAGGCCGCCATCCTTCTTGGGGACGAGGAAGTAACGGCTGTAAAAGTCTGACTCGCTCAAAGCTGGAGGAACCATTTCTATGGCTCCTTTTTCCAGCAACGTCATCACCTCTGAGCGCAGAACGCAAGCGTTCTCGCCCTGCACCGAGGTGGAGACCATGCCGCTGAAACACGGGGGGGTCTTCGAGCGAATTGGAGTGAATAACCTCGTTTTATTATCCCCATAACCCACTCTGACACTCCGGGGATGGCCTGCCAGGCCTCAGCCCGCGTGGCAAGGGGTTGGATAAACTCGAGTGGCCGGCTGCACGGAGGCAGGGCACTCGTGAGGGACGGAAGAGGAAAATTGCTCTCTTTTTGAGAATGTTTGTGTTTTATTTTTTCCACTGTCACAGCGGACGGTTGCATGGGCACTTGTACGGACCCTGTAGCAACAAACACAATTTCCTCTGCACCCGGAAGAGAACGGGGTGAAAAGAGGTTTCTCACGAGAGGCCTTTTGGTGGGCGGTCCGGCCGTGGCGGGACTCGACCCTCTCCTCTTCCTGTCCTGCAGATCAGGAGAACGCCGGAGGCGCAGGGTCCAACGCTATCTTGGGTCGGGGGCCCTGGCACTTCGGAAAGGGGTGGTGTCTGGCTGAGCATGAACGCCATAGAGTGGAGTGCCGAAGCCGCCTGTCCAGCTGAAGCATAGGAGCGTCCAGCGAGTGCTGAAGTGGTCCTGCATGGCTTGGACGGGTGACTGGCCTTCGCCTTCCAGCCGATGGCAGTGGGTGGTCAGAGATGTGCAGCCACTGACTTTTCATCAGCGCCGTCAATTGTGGTGAGGGCGGATGAAGCGGAAGTACGGAGGCGGGCAGAGTAAGGGGAGCGCCAAGATCTCGTGAGCTCGTCGTGAACTTCAGGGAAGAACGGCGATGGTCGTTGCTGAGGGGCCTGACGGCGCCCCGGCAGGAACCACTCATCCAGACGGCTGTGAGAGGGCTCCTCTGGTGGAGACCACTCCAAACCCAGCTCTTCAACCGCTTTTGAGAGGACATGGAAAAGTTTGGCATCCATCCCGGCTTTGGCGGCGCTGGGCGTGGGCAAACGTGAGGGGGCGGGGTCAGTCATTGAGCCCGACAGCTCCTCAGCATCTGAAGCTGCCAGTGACATGCTGTCATCGGCCACCTCATCGTCACTTCCCCCAAACGAGACCAGATCGCTCGCGCTTGCAGAGGGACGCTGGTCAGGTTGGGAAAAAAAGAAGGGCGACACCTCACTGTATGGTGAAAGCGAGGCATGCGGGATCTGTGCCAGCGTGAGCTCGCTCTCAACCGGGTGCTGAGATCCTCCGCCTCGCTGTTTTTTCCTCACAGGTCCCTGGGAGGAAGAAAACGTGAGGGCGCGAGGGGCGGGGTCGCTCTCTGAAAAGAAAGCGATCCGCGAGCGCAGAGAGGCGAGACTGATGCTCTCGCAGTGAGAACAATCAGAACCAGCGAGCGCGGCATCTGCATGGGATTTCCCCAAGCAGGAAACACACTCGCTGTGACCGTCATCGGCGTGCAGGGGAGACCTGCACGAGCTGCAGTAACGGCGCGGCATTAGAACGCCGATTTGCTCTTTTAGAGACTTACGTGAGATTCGTCGCTGAAGGAGAAATCCGAGGATCCTATGGCGAAACGACCGCTTATATAGCCAGATGCCCCGCCCATTTTGGCGGGATCTGGCGGGTTTCGTCACCATAGGCTCGTGCAGCTCCACTGCCGACCCATTGGTTTATTAAGTTAGTTAATAATGTTAGTATTAAGTTAGTTTAGCATGCTAATATGTTTAAAATTCTAAGTCATGCTTTTCTGAGCTCATTCTCACAACCAAACTTCTCTTCTGCAGCCCAGGGCTGCACAATTAATCAAATTTCTAATCGCGATTACGATTATGGATGCCACGATTACATAATCTTTCAAAGCCGCGATTATAAAAAATAAATAAACAATTAAAAATGCCCACTTGCATTATTCTGTGTGCTTAAGAGGTGTTTGCAGCGCAGGGTTTAACAAACTCAAACACACTGGATAAAATAAATTTTGTCTAACTGATAGTCGTTGTCACTCTGCTGTGCATGATAGATATGTTAAACGCCAAACGTGTCAAAAGCGGAACAAAAAAGCGGAACTCGTTTGAACTGCGCACACTGACCTTTAATCCGCTCCCCTCAAAGGAAAACAGTGCAGCGCGAGCTGAGAGTGTATGTGTTTATTACAGTGACCCTGCAGTCGCAATCACGCGCTAAACAACGCTGTGAAATCTAGTAAGCGCTCGAGTTCAGCGCAGAGTTCTCCAGTACAAATCACGTCTCTTTAAACTAGTTTAAAGCCAAATAAATCGGAGCTGTTATTCTCATCAACACTGATGCAGCAAGCAGCAGAAACAATGCAACAATGATCCAGTTAGAAGACATTTCAATCCACAAATCACCCACATTTACCATAGTTTTACTGTAGTAACACTAACGTAACAATGGTACGGTGGCAGAAAAGTAGGATATTCATATTGAGTATTATTAATATACTAAATATGTTAAAGGAGTAATGGAATATAATTACATTATTATTTAGTTAATTATTCTATCAGTTGATGTGGATTTGTAATTGACTGAATGTCTTTAGGCTTCTGTTTTTCAATGCAAACACCATAGAAACCATATAGTTAGGCTACTTTTTTACCATGGTAATGAGGTGCTTTGGTTATGTATAAAAGACAAGGCTGTTACAGTTTTCACAATGGTACTGTCAAATGTACATCTGCATCCCAACTCAAGCTCCTGCTACTCTGAACTCAAGCTCCTGTTCTAATGTGCATTTCTAAGAGACAAAACTACATGTTCAGATACCAAATCAACTGAGTCCTGATAATATAAATTGTACTTTAAAATGTTACATTTGTTCAGTTGTCCAAATCAGGTGCTGGTGCCACTGCTCTCCAATGTCTGGAGTCCTGATAATATAAATTGTACTTTAAAATGTTACAATAATTTGAAATTTTGTCTGTTTAATTGTAAATGAAATATATAGCTTTAGTAAACCATTTTTTCTTTCTTTTAGTTTTATCAAATCAGGTGCTGGTGCCACTGCTCTCCAATGTCTGGAGTCCTGATAATATAAATTGTACTTTAAAATGTTACAATAATTTGAAATTTTGTCTGTTTAATTGTAAATGAAATATATAGCTTTAGTAAACCATTTTTTCTTTCTTTTAGTTTTAGTAAAACATTATTATACCATGCATAATTTTACCTTTTATTGTTTAAAGAAGAAACCAAACCCATGTATAGTTGACCTTTACATTTATGCATTTAGCAGACGCCAAAGCGACCTGCTATTTATATATTCAGGCTATAATTTTTTTTCTTCCTGGGAATTGAACCCATGACCTTTTGCGCTGCTAACGCAATGCTCTACCACTGAGCCACAGGAACACCCCACATTTGAGGCTCAATGCTATATAAAAGCAATAAAAGTTCAGGAAGAGTGTTTTCAGCCTTTTTTAAAATATATATGGCATGCAGCTTCAAACAATGGCATAAATCTGTTCAAAATAATCGTTATTAATAATCGCAATTACAATCTCAAGGGAATAATCGACAATTATGATTTTTGTCATAATCTTGCAGCCCTATGTTGAATGTGTGTCAGCTGAGTGGCTCACTCTGCTAGGCCACTGGCTCTGAACCCTGAAGCCTGTTGTGTTGTGGGTTCGAGTCTTGTGTGGTGCGACTTTATAAAATTGTATGTAATGTTGTGCTGTTTCAACTCGTTTCTTATCCAGATCAGCATTGTACAAATCTGTATTTCTCCTGGATTAGAAATAAATGTTTTTATCTGTGCTGCATTAATTTTCATTTTAACTTCTTTTCGTTCTAAGTTCGATCTCAAGAATAATTCTGAAGTTTTTCACGTTCATTCAATTTGTGCCGTTTTTAATTTTTCATCTTCCCGCTCTGCACTGCACTACAGCCCCTTCAGGGGCCCGTAATCACTGCTTGCAGCTATATTTATTATTATTATTATTAAGATGTTGCACATAAATTCAATTCAATTCAAGTTTAATTGTATAGCGCCTTTAACGATACAATCGTTGCAAAGCAGCTTTATAGGAAATTAAGTTTCTACAATATTTATATACTGTAGAAACTTAATATATTTAACTTGGTAATTTGGTAATTCTGTATGTTGTCTGATGGTTGGCATCCTCTGAGGTCCTCTGAGGGGTTGGCATCATCTCTTCTCAAGTGTTTGGTCATCTCTGATCATTTAAGGGTTGGATCCAGACTGACGCTTCAGTAACTTCTAGTTACCAGAAACAAATAGAGACATAATTAGCGTAGCTGTTGTTCCATCAAATTAAAAATTATTTGTTCAACCAAAGCTAAAGAATAATAATGTGCATTTGATCAGATATAACTGCAGTACAAGATTATGATATGCATTATATGAATGCATTATATAAATGCTTGGCTAAAGAGATGTGTCTTTAATCTAGATTTAAACAGAGAGAGTGTGTCTGAACTCCGAACGTTATCAGGAAGGCTATTTCAGAGTTTGGGAGCCAAATATGAAAAAGCTCTACCTCCTTTAGTGGACTTTGCTATTCTAGGTACTACCAAGAGTCCAGAGTTTTGTGACCTTAGGGAGCGTGATGGATTGTAGCGAGATAGAAGACTAGTTAGGTATGTAGGAGCTAAACCATTTAGGGCCTTATAGGTAAGTAATAATATTTTGTAACTGATACAGAACTTAATAGGTAGCCAGTGCAGAGACTGTAAAATTGGGGTAATATGATCTTATTTTCTTGACCTGGTAAGGACTCTAGCCACTGCATTTTGTACTATCTGTAGCTTGTTTATTGAAGATGCAGGACAACCACCTAGCAGTGCATTACAATAGTCCAGTCTAGAGGTCATGAATGCATGAACTAGCTTTTCTGCATCAGAAACAGGTAACATTGGAAATATGTTTTTCAAAAGACAAGTTGCTGTCTAATATAACACCCAGATTTTTGACTGTTGAGGAAGTAACAGGACATCCGTCTAGTTGCAAATTGTAATCCAAGAGATTCTGTGTACTGTTTTTTGGTCCAATAAGTAATATCTCTCTCTTATCTGAATTTAATAGGAGAAAATTATTGGTCATCCAATCTTTTACATTTTTAACACGCTCTGTTAGCTTAGATAATTTAGAAGTTTCATTTGGTCTTGTTGAGATATATAGTTGAGTATCATCAGCATAACAATGGAAAGTAATTCCGTGTTTTCTAATAATATTACCAAGGGGCAGCATGTATATTGAAAATAGCAGAGGACCTAGGACAGATCCTTGTGGTACTCCATAATTTACTGCTGATAATTGAGATGACTCCCCGTTTAAATAAACATAGTGGTAGCGATCGGACAGGTAGGATCTAAACCATCTTAAAGCCTGCCCTTGAATACCCGTATAGTTTTGTAATCGATCTATGAGTATGTCATGATCTATAATGTCGAACACAGCACTAAGATCAAGTAAAACTAGCAATGAGATGCAGCCTTGGTCTGATGCAAGAAGCAAGTCATTTGTAATCTTTACAAGTGCAGTTTCTGTGCTATGGCGGGGTCTGAAACCTGACTGAAATTCTTCAGAGATAATTTTTTTGCAAGAATGAGCACAATTGAGCAGACACAACTTTTTCTAAAATTTTAGACATAAACGGAAGATTTGAAATGGGTCTGTAATTTGCCAGTTCACTAGGATCTAGGATAAACGTACCTATTAAGCTCACCAAAATCTACATTGAGACATTTTTAGTGCACAAGATATTGGTTTCGGTACAAAAAGTCATGCTAAAATAAAATATTAATCTCTCACATACATTTTTTACATTTTATTTTAAATGACAAAGTAATTTTGATTAAGATATACATCATTAAATACAAAAAGTCTGGCTGCGCATAATGGGTACATTTGTGTACCCTTTAAGCACACCCCTGTTCCCATTAAGCTCACATCATGTTTTATTAAAAATTCTTGTTTATTTAAAAAAAACTGTCATACAGCACTCCGGACCGCACACCCCATGAAGAGCCCTGTTTTAGACTGATAACTTATTAACTGCATATTTTTTATAATAATGATGATGAAGAATAAGCATCAATGTTTTTTGTTAATGTGCTGTAAAGAAAACGAAATGCTGGTGACGATGCAGTTTCGTCATGTTCATTCTGTAAGATGTCTCTTTTAGCACTCTTGACATGATTTGTAAATAAAGGTTTATCACCCTCCAGTAACATTTTGATGTGGGCTTAAGGTCATTGCACACTGAGTCCGAAATTTCCGTCCGAAATTTTTGCACGTTGAAAAATAAATGCGACCTCACGTTATGTCAATCAAGTTTACACACTGCCTCCGAAATTTTCATCCGTCATTAAAAAAAAATTGGATCAGGTTTGATTTTTTGCATCCGTGGCAAGCATTTTGAGAGGTGTTTTCACAGTTCAGAGCCACCGTACAAGCGAACGCCAAGATCCAGAACGGCGATTGTCAAGTTCATCCACTTCATCTCGCAGCACAAAGCACTGTATATAGATCCTTGCACACGGAGTTCACAGAAATTGGTGGTCTTCTTTTTAATATGTGGCTCTAGTATCGCTAGCAAAGCATCAAACTGAGCCACTGACATCCTGATGTAAACTTTGAATCGCCCGTGATAATCTCGCTGCTCTTTAATAAGGACAGTTTAATACAAATCACGGAAAACCAATCACAAAGAGTAACATTTTTTTCATTTAAAAACACGAGATGCAGTGGAATGGGGAGAGACCCATCCCGCCATAAAGTTTTGAGACATGTTTTTTCAAAGTTGAACTTACAATAATTTTAAATCGCTTTCTAAATATCCGACTCTCTTTTGCGAGACGCGAGTGCAACAGTGATAGATGTCCCTCTAGAAAATGTGATACATTTGCGTTCTGTGTGAACGGCTTGGTTTCAGTTTTGACGTAAACAACATCATCTCCGCATTGATGTTCTCTTTTTCCGCAACGTATCCAGTGGGTTCAATTGGGATAAGTTTAAAAAAAAGCATGAAAATGCAATGACACCCACGCGTCTTTTTTGCAATTTTTTCTTTCATCTGGGACAGCCGGAAATCGTGCAGTGTGTCTCGGGCTTTACAAGCTTGTACGAACAAAAACCAAGACATATCCAACCTTTTGGACTACGGATAAAACCACATTTACATAATCTCAAGGTGGATCTAAGCATACTGGAACAATCACACTTCTGTAAAATTTCTCCTTGGTAAATCAAAAAAACAAAAATTTTAGATTTAACAAGAAACAAAACATCTGAAACCCACCCAAATGACTTTCAACAACAGCTCCTTTATATCAGATAAATGTTTCCATCACATATCCTTTATATATACTGACGGATCAAAATCGGAGGACCGTGTATCATCTGCATTTGGGATCAACCATCAAAAAAGAGGAATAGCAATACCCAAGCACACCTCAATTTTTACAGCAGAAGCAAATGCTATCATCTTGGCTTTGAAAATGACGTGACATGTGGCCAAGTATTGTGACCCATTCTCTGAATTTGTGCTCTGCATTTAACCCATCCAAGTGTGCACACACACACAGCAGTGAACACACACCCGGAGCAGTGGGCAGCCCATTTATGCTGCGGCGCCCGGGGAGCAGTTGGGGGTTCGGTGCCTTCCTCAAGGGCACCTCAGTCGTGGTATTGAAGGTGGAAAAGAGCTCTGTACATTCACTCCCCCCACCTACAATTCCTGCCGGACCTGAGACCTTTGGGTTACGAGTTCGACTCTCTAACCATTAGGCCACGACTTCTCTTTGGACTATATAAAGACTATGGAACAGAGAAATTTTATTTTCATTACAGATTCAAAGTCTTGTCTTCAAGCAATGTTATCCCTTAAAAATTATCATCCAGAACTTGTAATGATTTTTTACAAACATCTGGAACTAGAGGATCATAATTTTAATATCTGGTTTTGTTGGGTACCTGGGCACTGTGGAATCAAAGGAAATGAGGAAGCTGACTCTGCTGAAAAAGCAGCATTGGTGGATCTGAACATTTGTGCTGTATCTCCTATGGATCTAAAATCAATAATTTCTTCTCATGTTAAAGCTGAAGTTCATAACTTTTCTTGGTTAAAAATGATCCAAAATCAATATTTGAGCAAGTACATAACAGGACTCGACAATAAGGACTGCCCGATGGCCCAGGGCCAGCGTGAAGGACGCTCGGGACAGTAGATGGATTTGTCACTTGCCCGATTGGGCCACTGTAGCGTCGTCACGAAAGTTTATCATTTGCATGCGTTTTTAAGCCTTGTTAATTAAAAAATTCAAGCAATTAAAAAGCATTTGGGTGCGAAAGACAACTCCTTTCACTTGCGCGCTGTGTTCTGTTCTGTGTGAACAGCGCGCGCACAGACAGCTGCGTCTCTGACACGCGCGAGCCGCCTTCGAATGGGCAACTACATACAAAAGTATGTCAAAATACTCCTCTTGGCAAGTAACTTTAACAATGATTAATCTATATTGAATTTATACACTGGAGTACAGATGCTCCGATCAACTGGACATTTTTTGTTTTATTTTAGAGCTTCTGTTCCGTGCTTGCACACAAACTGCACTGCAATCATTTTCCCAAATGTCATTTGTGTGGCAATATTACGTTATTATCCAGGGCTCGAGATTAACGCTTCATTAACGCCAGACAAGTAACAAAAAATAACTAGGCAATCACCAAAACGCAAGTATTATTCTGATTTTATTACATTTAGAGTAAGTGAGGAATCGTGGAGATGGCTACTGTATGTAAGGCATGTACGGTATAAATCAGGGCCGGTGCCTAGGGGGGGCATTCGCGGGCCGTGCCCCCCACTTTCCATCTTCTCCCCTCCTTGCTGAACATGATCGATTTCGAAAGCGAAAGTGAAACCGATAAAACAGCGCACATTATAAAGCGATTGCACGCTTTAGTGAGCGTCAGCAACTGCAAATGTAAAAATTACATTTTTGGCGGAACCACAGCGCATCTCACAGCAACCAGTCGATTCATTGCTGAATGATTCAGTGTTTTGAACGGAAAAAAAAGTTTCATTATCCCATGCGTAAACATCTGATGAATCTGCCATATGAACGAATCGCTTAAATGAACAACTCAGTGACTCACTCATTAAACGCTCACTACTGGCACCTACTGGCATTTTAATTTCGTTTAAAAGTATAATTTCCACCATCATTTCTTGTTTGTATATTCAACATATTTAAAACCATCTCATAACATTATTCAATGCAGTTGTATTTTTTTCAGTGTAAAATATTTAATTTGATAACGTATAAATAACAATAATCACATTATTATAATTGAATTTATAGATTAAATGAAAGATGAAGTATTAATGAGGTTAGTGGGGAAAATGCCCTCTACGTATAAAGGTAAAAAATGCCCTTAGATTAAATATAAAAAACATGCAGATTTATATGTCACAGCTGATAGAAAGCTTATGATGATGATTGATTTTATATATATATACAGTGAGGAAAATAAGTATTTGAACAACCTGCTATTTTGCAAGTTCTCCCACTTAGAAATCATGGAGGGGTCTGAAATTGTCATCGTAGGTGCATGTCCACTGTGAGAGACATAATCTAAAAAAAAAATCCAGAAATCACAATGTATGATTTTTTAACTATTTATTTGTATGATACAGCTGCAAATAAGTATTTGAACACCTGTCTATCAGCTAGTATTCTGACCCTCAAAGACCTGTTAGTCTGCCTTTAAAATGTCCACCTCCACTCCATTTATTATCCTAAATTAGATGCACCTGTTTGAGGTCGTTAGCTGCATAAAGACACCTGTCCACCCCATACAATCAGTAAGAATCCAACTACTAACATGGCCAAGACCAAAGAGCTGTCCAAAGACACTAGAGACAAAATTGTACACCTCCACAAGGCTGGAAAGGGCTACGGGGAAATTGCCAAGCAGCTTGGTGAAAAAAGGTCCACTGTTGGAGCAATCATTAGAAAATGGAAGAAGCTAAACATGACTGTCAATCTCCCTCGGACTGGGACTCCATGCAAGATCTCACCTCGTGGGGTCTCAATGATCCTAAGAAAGGTGAGAAATCAGCCCAGAACTACACGGGAGGAGCTGGTCAATGACCTGCAAAGAGCTGGGACCACCGTTTCCAAGGTTACTGTTGGTAATACACTAAGACGTCATGGTTTGAAATCATGCATGGCACGGAAGGTTCCCCTGCTTAAACCAGCACATGTCCAGGCCCAAGTTTGCCAATTACCATTTGGATGATACAGCGGAGTCATGGGAGAAAGTCATGTGGTCAGATGAGACCAAAATATAACTTTTTGGTCATAATTCCACTAAACGTGTTTGGAGGAAGAAGAATGATGAGTACCATCCCAAGAACACCATCCCTACTGTGAAGCATAGGGGTGGTAGCATCATGCTTTGGGGGTGTTTTACTGCACATGGGACAGGGCGACTGCACTGTATTAAGGAGAGGATGACCGGGGCCATGTATTGCGAGATTTTGGGGAACAACCTCCTTCCCTCAGTTAGAGCATTGAAGATGGGTCGAGGCTGGGTCTTCCAACATGAAATGACCCAAAGCACACAGCCAGGATAACCAAGGAGTGGCTCTGTAAGAAGCATATCAAGGTTCTGGCGTGGCCTAGCCAGTCTCCAGACCTAAACCCAATAGAGAATCTTTGGAGGGAGCTCAAACTCCTTGTTTCTCAGCGACAGGCCAGAAACCTGACTGATCTAGAGAAGATCTGTGTGGAGGAGTGGGCCAAAATCCCTCCTGCAGTGTGTGCAAACCTGGTGAAAAACTACAGGAAACGTTTGACCTCTGTAATTGCAAACAAAGGCTACTGTACCAAATATTAACATTGATTTTCTCAGGTGTTCAAATACTTATTTGCAGCTGTATCATACAAATAAATAGTTAAAAAATCATACATTGTGATTTCTGGATTTTTTTGGGGGGATTTTATATATTGTCCATTTGTTCTTATTTACTGGCTGTCACTTGTATTTAATAATGTTTAAACTTTATATTTATGTTTATTTTTGGCTAGTGATTTTTGCTGTGGTATTGAAATTGAAATAGAGAATTGTACAATGTAATTGATATCTAAAATATTGGTGTCATATATGCTTATTTATTAGAATACAAGATAACATAGATCAAAAACAATGATAACAGCAACTATTTTATTTTTTGTGGCAGGGCCAGTGAAAATGTTGGCAGGGCAAGTAAAAATCTGTACCACTGAAAATCCTTAGCGTTGATCCCTGCATAACCAGCCAGTGTTCAAAACTATTGCCTTTAGCCCGATAGCCCGGGGGGGTGCCAGATTTTTTTTATAGGTTTAAAGGGGGGCGTGACCAAAAAAGTCTGAGAACCACTGGGTTATCTTATAATAATGTTTTCTAATTTGAGTGGTACAGGTAGGTTTTCGCGGGAAATTCGAGCATGGCACTGCGTCATTACGTCACGTCTGTAAACATAAAGAAGTTGTCCCGGCTACTAGGCTATTGCAAATGCGGATCCTGCAGGTGGTGCATCGTTTATAGCCTTTTCTCACAGCAGCTAGAATAATTAAATGTATCCTTTTGGTGGCGGATTGTAAACCAGAAAGGATTATGTGTTTATGAAACACATGTGAATGAAATTAAATGATATTCCATTTTTAAATGTGCTTCTGATTAAAGATAGCCTGGGATTACACAAGATTTGTACTTTAAAGAAAACCAGTTCGAAGGGAGCATAATTTGCTTTTTGGGTTAAAAGAATTTCATAATATGAAATTCGAATAGTATGACAAGACTGTACAGAAATTGAAATCTACACACTAATACACACTATACTCATAGTCACGCAATGCTGATGTTGTTAACATTAATAATTTGAGAATGAAGTATAACAATAATAATAATTTACATGGTTTGATGTGATATGAGCCAACCGATCGTTAGATTTAATCACCGTTGGTAGTGCGATTAATTGTAATGCTTTTTTCCCCTCAGTTGGTCAGAACAAATGTGGCAGACTTGTTACTTGTTCAGATGACAATAAACGGTGAAAATTCTTATTTAGGTCATATATTCCAAGACGTAGGCTAGAATCTGTGATTGCGAAGTACAGTAAACATCCAAACCGGTGCGGTGACTGACTGCCACACATACTCCTCAAAACATTAGATTCATCCGTGCTGGAGCTGTGCCGGAACACAACCCCACGCAAGCAAGATAATTTCGCAAGCAGCTTGCAATTCCAGGTTTTCAAACATATATGGCAACAAAGAGGCAAAACTTATGGACTGTAGCTTTAATAACAAATGGCAAACAGAGTGGGACCTATATACAATGAATAAACTCCATGAAATTAGAAAAAAAACAATTTTCTAACCGATGGGACCAGATTGTTTATACCCGCTGTATAAACTGGTCATTCCAGGATGACACAAGTTTTTAATACTAGGGGAAGATCCTCCAACATGTTCTTTCTGCCGAATGCCTTTATCCATTAAGCATGTTTTATTGGATTGTGCTGGTCTCAACATATTGAGGATTTTTTTTTTTATTCAGTTAACTCTTTTGAAGAGAGTTTTAACAGAGTTAAGCCAAATACAGTTTTAGAGTTTTTAGCAAAAATACATTTTAAAAACATGATATAATTCAGTCATAATATTTCTCACCGTGAAAATAGCCACAGAAGCTGGAATGGCGTTATAAACACAAACAAACTTGTAAAGTCTACAAGCGTGGACAAAAATACCACTGCACAGTTAAAGTAAATCCATTATGGCTGAAATGAAAATGATTTACTGCAGCATTAAATTTATATCTGTGTTTCACAGTGTAGCGCATTATAACCAATCACACATCAGTCTGTTGAGCTTATGAATGCAATGGCCAATCAGAGGCATTCAGATGAGTCATCACTAAAATGGTACCGTTTCTTTGAGTGTGCGCGGGCACTGACAGGCTGCCTGAATTAAGCTCGCGAATTCTCTCATCATAAACAAGTGCAGATGTATGTAGGATGTAAGCAAGCGATTCATTCATCAGTGTATAGACAGCTTTATTGATTACAAGGGGAGGTTTTTTTTTTAAGTGTGTAATCTAGCGCTAGACTGAAATCAGTCATAATGTGCTTTGACAATATAAATGTCCTTTGCTTGCTTTCTCTGTATAATTTATTCGCTGTTTGAATAACTGTGGAAGGTACAGGTAATTAATTTCTTCATCTGTGAACATGATTTGTGAATTCCATACATCTCTTTATTGTGAAAACCATATTTATTATGTCTATGGTGAAAACAACGTCTCCCATCGTTCCACCCGTCTACACAGCATCATCAAGCTTTGCCTTTATTGTTTTGAACATGCGACCTCTAGCGGCGAAAACTTACATATTGTGCCTTTTTAAACTTGAAAAACCAGAGTCAGTTTTCAGTTTGAATTACAACTTGTTTTTCTTTATAGTAGAGCTAGCTAGTGCTAAGACCTTTTTTATTATTGGGGGGGGGGGGCTGTTTTGATTATCAAAACTCGATAAGATATTTTAAAAGAGATTGTTTTGAATAAAATAGTTTATCCAAAAATAAAATGTCTTATCACCAGGGATGCATCAGTCTGATGCTCTGTATCGGCTCCGATACTGGTGTTTTCTGCCGGATCGAGTATTGGTTAGATGAGACCAATCCAAATCCGATATTGTGCATATACCATTGTTATTGTTAAGCCCCACGAAAGGCACAAAATCGTTATGAAGCACCATAAAGTTTTCTTTATTCTTTATTTTAAAAGGGACAATTCACATTAATTAACATAAGTAAACAAGTCTACTGTGTAAATGTGCCAGATTTCACAAAAAAGTTCACAAGTACACAGAAAACATGTATTCTGGCAAACATAGTCACAAACCAAAGAGAAAAAATTAAATTAAACAAATACACATACAAAACAAGAAACCACTACTTCAAATTATGAAGACATGTTTGATTATCCAATAACCACCCTTTTATCGATTCAGAGAAAGAAGCAAGAGATGTAATATTTCTTATTTCTATGGGTATAGTGTTCCTTTTATGTACTGCTCTATAAAAAATGCTGACTGCCCTATATTCTTCTATGTGTTATTATACAGTCCCCTCAAGTAGTGGCTCTAGTAAATTAATTAGAATTTCGACTTATAAATTTATGGGCAATTCCATGCAAAAGTCATCTGTAACATGAAAAAAAAATAAGTTTTTTACCAAAAGAATAAAACCCTGTTTAACTTGTGCATTTAGGTCTGTATTTTACTGCATTAACTTGCTTTAATATAAATTTGAAGGAAATCGCTATGTTTATCCACCACATATGAGGGGTGCACCTGAAGTAAAATTACATTTTCATTTGACTGTTTCATGTTTTCAAATTAGAGATCAAAGACTGCCCATTTTTAATTTATGACAACAGTAAGTATTTTGTAGAAAGATGGAGGCCTGTCTGAAAAGTAAATAAACTCACTTTGTCTAAACAGCAATGCGTTTTGGATTTATAAGGGCTAGATTTATGAGGTCAGGATGCTTCAGCACATCATGTCATGTCCGTAACATTTTAAAGATTAAGTTTATATCATATAGTGATCAAGTGATTATTAATGCAATTAACTTTAAGCTTTTATCGGGGAAAGCCGATTAGTCACCAGAAGAGAAGGACGGCAGCTCGCGTAAGTTTTGTAATACCTTTTCACAGTTCTGTTGTTTAAATTATTTACTTGCTGCTAGGAAGGAATACTTCGTTTCCTACCTATTTCTATTGTGCATTTTCGTTGAGGTTTATATTTTTGATTGCACTTGTTGGCAATTAGAATAATTTGCACCTCAGCTAAGAACGAGCCTGTGTGATTGTGCGAAGTGTTTAGTTTCGTATACAGCAATTAGCAGTCCTTTAAGGTTATTGGCTGTGCTGAGCAGAAGCCGGCCTCAGCGACTGTTAAGTATTTAAACTGCTTGGTGGCTGTTATAAGTTGGGAAAGCCGATTAGTCACCAGAAGAGAAGGACGGCAGCTCGCGTAAGTTTTGTAATACCTTTTCACAGTTCTGTTGTTTAAATTATTTACTTGCTGCTAGGAAGGAATACTTCGTTTCCTACCTATTTCTATTGTGCATTTTCGTTGAGGTTTATATTTTTGATTGCACTTGTTGGCAATTAGAATAATTTGCACCTCAGCTAAGAACGAGCCTGTGTGATTGTGCGAAGTGTTTAGTTTCGTATACAGCAATTAGCAGTGCTTTAAGGTTATTGGCTGTGCTGAGCAGAAGCCGGCCTCAGCTGTTTTCACTCTAGTCTCCTAGACCGTATTTATTTGATGTCAGAGCGCTGACGCGGAAGCGTCTGCGGAAGCGTTCAGCCATCGTGCTCAGCCTCCTCGTGTGAAGACCAGGGTCTTTGGAATTGCCAGTCAGCTGTCAACAAATCTGACTTCATTTCTGCTTTTTCCTTACAATCCACTCTCAGCATCTTGGGCTTGACTGAGACCTGGATTCGTCCAGAAGACTCCGCTACCCCGGCTGCTCTCTCTCACAATTTCTCTTTCTCTCACACCCCAAGGCAAGTTGGCCGGGGTGGGGGCACTGGTCTGCTCATTTCAAACAATTGGAAATACTCAACCCACTCTCCCCTAGGCAATCACAACTCATTTGAATCTCATGCGATTACTGTAACGGCTCCTATAAAACTCCAGATAGTAATAATCTACCGTCCCCCTGGCCAAATTCTAGCCACCTTCCTAGAGGAGCTGGACGGCCTGCTGTCCTCTTTCATGGAGGATGGCACTCCACTCCTAGTCTTTGGCGATTTCAACATTCACCTAGACAGGCCTTATGCTACAGACTTCCATTCACTCCTAGCTTCATTTGATCTCAAACGCCTTACCACTACTAGCACGCACAAATCAGGCAACCAACTTGATTTAATTTACACACGCAACTGTACTACAGATAACATTCTGGTACAACCACTACATACCTCTGACCATTTCTTCATTACATTTACCTTACATTTTACTACCCAGGTGCCACCAGCTCCCTTACCGTTTACTTTCAGACGTAACCTACGCTCCCTTTCCCCCACCCTTCTTTCCTCTGTAGTATCCTCCTCTCTTCCCTCACCTACCCATTTCACATCTCTGGATGTGAATGCAACTACTGACACTTTATGCTCTACCTTAACCTCTTGTCTAGACGACATTTGTCCCCTCTCCTCCAGGCCAGCACGGGCTGCCCCTTCTAACCCCTGGTTATCCGATGTTCTTCGTGAGCATCGGACCAAACTCAGAGCGGCAGAGAGAAAATGGCGCAAATCAAACGATCCGTCGGACCTGACTAGGTATCAGTCTTTGCTTTCGTCTTTCTCTACTGAAGTCCACACTGCCAAATCCTCACACTTCCACAACAAGATCAACAGTGCTCCAGACATGCGTGATCTCTTCAGAACATTTAATTCTCTCCTCTGTCCCCCTCCACCACCGCCCACCACTTCTATAATAGCTGACGACTTTGCCACTTTTTTCACCGACAAAACTAGAACAATCGGTAACCAGTTCTCAACTCCACACACACAGGACCTCCAACCAACCACATCCACTGCTCAAACTCCCATCTTCTCCTTCTGTTCCCTCACCGAGGCGGAAGTATCCAAACTTCTCCTCTCCAGCCATCCTACAACATGTCCTCTTGACCCAATCCCCTCTCACCTTCTCCAAGCAATCTCTCCCACACTCTTACCGGCACTCACACACATTATCAACACATCTCTCCGCACTGGCATCTTCCCCACAGCGTTCAAGCAGGCCCGGGTAACCCCACTGCTCAAAAAACCTACATTAAACACTTCTCTTTTAGAAAACTACAGACCTGTCTCTCTCCTTCCATTCGTAGCGAAAACACTCGAACGAGTTGTCTTCAACCAGCTCTCACTATTTCTTTCACAGTACAACAAACTGGATGCTAAACAGTCAGGTTTCAGGAGTGGCCATTCAACAGAGACTGCGCTACTTTCAGTCACGGAAGCCCTGCGAGTCGCAAAGGCCGATTCCAAATCATCAGTCCTCATTCTGCTCGATCTTTCTGCTGCTTTTGACACGGTCAATCATCAGATACTCCTGTCCACCCTCTCATCGCTGGGCATCACTGGGATTCCACTTCGCTGGTTTGAATCCTATCTCACCGGTAGGTCCTTCAGGGTGGCCTGGGGTGGGGAGGTATCCAAAGCACATCAACTGGTCACTGGGGTTCCTCAGGGATCGGTTCTTGGACCCCTCCTCTTCTCCACATACACTACATCACTGGGACCCATCATACAGGCACATGGCTTCTCCTACCATTGCTACGCCGATGACACACAGCTCTATCTCTCTTTTCAACCAGATGATCCAACGGTATCTGCACGGATCTCAGGCTGCCTGGCGGACATCTCGGCATGGATGAAAGAACATCACCTACAGCTCAACCTGGCAAAGACTGAGCTTCTTGTCGTCCCTGCCACTCCGACCCTACAGCATGACTTCTCGATTCAATTAGGCACATCAATAATTACCCCATCAACTTCGGTCAGAAATCTTGGTGTAATCTTTGATGACCAGCTGACCTTCAAAGAGCACATTGCAAAGACTGCTCGATCTTGCAGGTTTGCACTACACAACATCAGAAAAATCAGGCCCTTCCTGACAGAGCATGCTGCGCAACTTCTTGTCCAGGCCCTTGTCGTTTCTAGGCTGGACTACTGCAATGCTCTTCTGGCTGGTCTTCCATCAAACGCAATCAAACCTCTACAAATGATTCAGAATGCAGCGGCACGACTGGTCTTCAATGAGCCCAAAAGAACCCATGTTACACCTCTCTTCATCTCACTGCACTGGCTACCAGTGGCAGCTCGCATCAAGTTCAAGACACTGATGCTTGCATACAGAACGACCACAGGCTCAGCACCCTCCTACTTCCACTCACTATTACAAATCTACATCCCCTCCAGAAGTCTGAGATCTGCTAGTGAGCGACGCCTTGTGGTACCATAACAGAGAGGCTCAAAATCACTCTCCAGAACATTCTCATTCACCATTCCTGGATGGTGGAATAATCTTCCCACCCCTATCCGGAATGCTGGATCCTTGTCAATCTTCAAGCAACTACTGAAAACTCATCTCTTTCGGCACTACTTGACTTCATCCTAAACTTGTTCACAAAAAAAAAAAAAAAAACACCTTTCCCTTTATCTTTCTCTCCTTCCTTTGCTAGCTTGTACTTATTTGAACAATGACTGAGACTTGGTGTTACGAGCACTTCCTCTGTCTGATTGCCTCTTCAAGATAAATCGCTTTATGTACTCCCCAATTGTAAGTCGCTTTGGATAAAAGCGTCTGCCAAATGACTTAATGTAAATGTAAACCCTCAGACAGAACAGACAGGTTGTCGATGAGTAGGGTTGGGAATCGAAAATCGATTCCGATTCCAGAATCGGATACTTAAGGTCAGGAATCGGATACTTGTTGTCAAATTAAAATTTCGATTCCGCCTATCAATTCCTATGCGCTTTTTTTTTTTCTTCATCTGTGAGGACCGGACCTACAGTGATCAGCCAGGACCTTGCTCGCTAGTAAGCGCTCCAAAGTTTAGCTACAGTTGCGATCAGAAACCAAAAAAGTGATAGCTAAACGTGTTGCAAGAGAGGCGTCACCACCAACATGACGAAGCACTTTAATTTAATAGATCGTTAAAGATCGCCAACACGATTCAAACACCAACGTGATTCTATTCCTAAATTACAAAGATTCAACCGTTTCATTCCTCAACCTTTGACGTACAGCATACGATCACATCAGTGTGATTTGAACATTTAAATCTGCGCTCGCGCTGCCACTGACCTGAAGAGAGCAGCTGTCATCCGTCTGGAATGAGACAGCCTCACAGTCTTTTCAACCACACAGTATCATTATTTCTGTGTTACAAACATTCAAATCACAGAAGTACTTGGATAAAAGTTTATAGTTAAGATATAAACTCTGATGTGTACGGTAGCAATTAAAATACATTGTTACGCCTGTAGGTGGCGAAAATGGGCTGTTAAAATGTATTTGTGTTTGAATCACACAAGAGATTCATTCAGTCACTGAATCATTCATTCATAAATTACATGTGATTTTGTTTAGTTGTCTAACGTTTTTTTCTTTAGAATCATGAGCGAAGCACAACTTACATTGGGGGAAAAAAAGGAAAAAAAAACCTTAATTTGTTTTTTTAATTTATCCAGAATCATGCAGTCCTATTTTGCACACAAACAGCTCTTAAAGAGTCCAGTTTTTATGTAGCCTGTTGATTTTTGTTCATGGTATTCAGCTCCAATAAATGGTTTGCAAAAAAGAGACTCAGGATAAATGTTTGATATCATTATTTAATCACATTGGAATCGAAACTGGGAATTGAAAAGAATCGGAATCGATAAGCAGAATCGGAATCGATAAAATTCAAACGATACCCAATCCTATCGATGAGTGACAGAGCAAAATAAGAATGGAGCAAAGGGTGTGAGTGCCCTTGAAGGACGTTCAACTCGGTTTTGTTTATATTTTGCTTGGCCTATAATTCTAAATGACATTTGTTGTATTTATTTATTTTTCTTTGCGACACTTTTCTTACTTTAACAGAAAAAAAAATGTCAAACTATTTTTGTCAAAATTAATAAAAATAGCTAATAGGCTATTTTTGTACAACCTACACTTTTTTTCTCTCTCTGGGACACTTTTTTTCTATTGTGTTGTAAATGTTAAACGAATTGTATCCTGACAATAATAAAAATAGGCTAAGAAATACGATTTTTGTACAACATTTTATTTTCTCTGTGATACTTTTTTCCTACTGTTAAATGTAATGTTAAACGAATTTTGTGTCTTAAGATAATTAATATAAATTCAAGTCAAAGTTAATAAATTCAAGACTCTTGACAAGTCCCGTGCAGTGCTGCCGAATGAAGCTCGTTGATAGGCATGCTCTTGCTGTGGTCAAAACGTGCACGGGCGTGTTCATCCGGGAGAAATGCCCATATAAGGAGTTCCACCCTCATTTACGTCATGAAGAGCCACGATTGAAAAAAAAAAAACTCAACTTGTACGAACCCGGTAGTAAGATTTTTGACACCGAAATACTACATCATACATCCAAATTAGTTTTTGAAACTTTGTCCATGCTCAGCATGAGAATCCAACTCTTTAAGTGTAAACAACTCTGAATGCCTGAAACAGCATTGTGCCCCCCCCTCCTTTAATCATTCGAATAATCGTTAGATTAATCAATGATCAAAATAATAATTTGTTGCAGCCCTAGTACACAAATGTTTTCCTTTTCCCAAATGTCCCAATTTATTCTTATTTATTCATTTTAGGCCTGATGAAAGTGAAAGAAGGACAAGATCTGAATGAAGTGGAGGAGAAATGTCAGCGTCAGAAAGATCATGACGTCAATGGAGAAAAATCAGTGAGTTGCAGCATTCAAATAACAGACGTCAAAAGGCCTTTCAGCAGCTCTCAGTGTGGAAACACTTACAAACATAAAAGAAGCCTGAAGAATCACATGAGAATTCATGCTGGGATAAAGCCTTTCACCTGCTCTCAGTGTGGACACACTTTCACACGTAAAGAAAGCCTTAAGAATCACATGTTAATTCATGCTGGAATAAAGCCTTTTACCTGCTCTCAGTGTGGAAAGAGTTTTACAACTAAAAGGCAACTTAAGGATCATTTGCATATTCACTCTCCAGAAAACCCTTTTAGCTGCTCTCAGTGTGGAAAGTCTTTCACACGTAAAGAAAGCCTTGAGAATCACATGTTAATTCATGCTGGAATAAAGCCTTTTACCTGCTCTCAGTGTGGAAAGAGTTTCACAAAGAAAAGGCAACTTAAGGATCATTTGCATATTCACTCTCCAGAAAACCCTTTCAGCTGCTCTCAGTGTGGAAAGTCTTTCACATGTAAAGCAAGCCTTGAGCATCACATGTTAATTCATGCTGGAATAAAGCCTTTCAGCTGCTCTCAGTGTGGGAAGTCATTCACACATATAACAAACTTTGAGCATCACATGTTAATTCATACTGGAATAAAGCCTTTCAGCTGCTCTCAGTGTGGAAAGAGTTTCACACGTAAAACAGACCTTAAGAATCACATGTTAATTCATGCTGGAATAAAGTCTTTTACCTGCTCCCAGTGTGGAAAGAGTTTCACAAAGAAAAGGCAACTTAAGGATCATTTGGTAACTCACTCTTCAGAAAAGCCTTTCAGCTGCTCTCAGTGCGGAAACACTTTCACACGTAGAGCAAACCTTAAGAGGCACATGTTAATTCATGCTGGAATAAAGCCTTTCATCTGCTCTGAGTGTGGGAAGTCATTCACACATAAAGCAAGCCTTGAGGATCACATGTTAATTCATGCTGGAATGAAGTCTTTCAGCTGCTCTCAGTGTGGAAAGGGTTTTACACAGAAAGGTCACCTAAATGATCATTTGGTAACACACACTTCAGAAAATCTTTCACACGTAAAGGCTACCTTGAAACTCGCATATTAATTCATTTACATTTACATTTATGCATTTTAGCAGACACTTTTATCCAAAGTGACTTACAGTGCATTCAGGCTATACATGTTTTATCACTATGTCTGTTCCCTGGGAATTGAACCCACAACCTTTTGCGCTGCTAACGCAATGCTCTACCACTGAGCCACAGGAACACTCATAGTGAGGTAAAGCCTTTCAGTTGATCTCAGTGTGGATAGAGTTTACATTTACATTTATTCATTTAGCAGAAGCTTTTATCCAGTTCATCTCAAACAGACACAGTGCTTGTAATGCCAATTTTCAGGCATTGTTCAAATAAGTACGAGCTAGACAGGGAGAGATTAAAGGAAAGAGAAAAAGTTTTTTTTTTCTTTTTTTTTTCAAATAGTTACAAAAAAGATGCGTTCACACTACAAGCGATGCAGCGACATAGCAACACAGTCCTATTAATTTCAATGGAGAGCCAGCCATTTCCGGTGACACGAGTGACAGTGACCAGGATGGCAACAGGATGTAGGTGTGTCCAGTGCCTACAATGGAGGAAATGTTAGTAGAGCTATGACAACAATACTCCTGCATTTATGATGTTTCCTAAAGGGACTACTGCAACAGAGTGAACAAAGTTCAGATAAAAACATACTTTAACTTAAGTTATCTTTGGAGGATTGACAGTCCATACTGTCCTCTTCATGCAATCCAGGTATGTGTTCACTGTCAGGTTTTCATTCACTTTTGGCCTTTTCTGATGATAAGACAGCCAGAGTAAAAAAAACACCATTAGGTAGCCATTGTTTGTTTACGCTCACAGTACCTTCTGTCAGTCGATAGTCCTTTCTTCTTGAAGACAGCATGAACATTAAGACGGCAAGCAGGTAGCTATTTGTAGTCTGACATGTTTTAAAAACTTTTTTTAAAGGGGTCATCGGATGCAAAATTCACTTTACAATTTGTTTGAACATAAATGTGTGTTGGAAGTGTGTGTACACATCCATCCTATAATGATAAAAATCCACCTAGTGTTTTTTTTTTATATCCCCTTTCTCAAATCAGGTCGTTCTAAGATTCCTGTCAGAATGACGTAGTTTTGCACAGGCCACTCCCACGATAGTTGATTGACAAGGCCGTCTTACCTTAGACCTGCCTTGAGTGAGCGGTCATCAATCCGTTATCACTCTCCAGAACATTCTCGTTCACCATTCCTGGATGGTGGAATATTCTTCCCACCCCTATCCGGAATGCTGGATCCCTGTCAATCTTCAAGCAGCAACTGAAAACTCCTCTTTCGGCACTACTTGACTTCATCCTAAATGTAAAAACAACGTAATCTTTCCCTTTATCTTTCTCTCCTTCCCTTGCTAGCTTGTACCTATTTGAACAATGACAGACTTGGTGTTACGAACACTTCCTCTGTCTGATTGCCTCTTCAAAATTAATCGCTTTATGCATTCCCCAATTGTAAGTCGCTTTGGATAAAAGCGTCTGCCAAATGACTAAATGTAAATGTTATTGTGTCGACTCCGGTGCAGGGGAAGACATGAATGGCTCAGATTAAGAGATTGATGTTTTTTGTTGTTGGATGTAATAATGAATATAGCAGTCGTCATTTACTCCCATGTAGAACCTTATCGAGCAGACCCCAAATAATTATTTGAGTCTTACATGCCGAAAGGAAAACTAAAGGATTGTCCTCTGGGACATGTGCGAGTCATAAAATGGACCAACTCCATTTAGGACGCCGCGCTGTCTGGAGGACCCCTTTTGATTATCTCCACAAAAGACACATGAAGGGAGAGATTTATAGAACCACAATCCTGGATCTGCAAGTACTGAGACAGCAATAAATGACCAGCTTCCTGCCATAATCGCCTTACCATCTCATGAGACCCCTAAAAACAGGGATAGATTTAAGGAGAACATCTGGATGTATTTAAGAAAGGAACTCCACTTTGGTCTCTTATCACTTAATCACAATATTATCACATAATTCAACCAAAAACATGACAAATAACTCTGTATCTGGAATGGTCCAAGATGACCGTTTAACACATAATTCAATAATGGTATCAACAAGGGAAGACTGTTTTACGAGGAGACTCTGGGCTAAGAAAATTACCAGATCCAAACAAGTGACAGTCTCATGACCTCGGAACACCTCCCTTCTCCTCCCGTGTAGAACGTGCTTTTTTCTCTTCCTTGACAGAACAAAGACTCAAGCCTGCATAAGGGATTTCCAAAGACAATCAATAGTTACTGTGCTATTAAAGCAATATTCTCAAGAGACAATATATATATTAATGTTGTATTTTATGCCTTGTATAAGCTTGCTGTGTTATTGGAACCTATGATATTTTTAGTCTTTGCCGTATAACTTTCCCTTGTTAAACCGATCACTAGTGTTTAGTTTCATATGAATGGTCACAATAATTACGAATCAGTGGTGCAACTGACATGGTGATATTATAAACTGTAAGCATGTGATAACACTGTATATAAGTTTTAACCAAACTTTTAGAGGTGTTTTTCCACATGACGATTTGAGTATTAGATAATGGATGCACGAAAGAAGCCACGCGGAACGAGGCTCCGCCCTACAGGAACAATTTAATTGGAAGAGCATCGAGTGGGAGGAACCGAAATCCGCCGGTTTAAAAACGGACCCTCATCTCACTGCTCACAGCTCGCTGTTTTGCAAAACTTTGGCTTCCTCATTTGATCGCGCTGTGAAGCGCCCTCAGCCATATACCATCTGGCGAGAATCCACACATGCCGTCAAAGTTCCGACCAAAGAGACTTTCAGAACCGAGTCATGGCAAACAGACTTCCTAAGAGCGTCATCACGTCACTGAGAAGCCAAGCTACCGTCGAAGAGCATCCCTTGAAACGCGTCACGCAACTACGACTACAGCCGCCAATCAGCAGCCCCGGGGTTCCCTCAAACCAAGAAAGGAAGGAAACAACAGATCAGCTGTCAAACTCAACTCAGAGCAAGTAACAACTATCTCCATAATTTTGCTGAGCTGGTGGTCTTAATCTTTAAAAGTAAAGATAGTAAGGTTCTCTGTTCATGATCTGCCCCTGGTAGACCTTTTGAAATAGCAAATAGCGCTATAGTTTAACTTTCTTCAAATCGCATTCCTGTATATGTGTGTTTTGTGTAGTATTGTAGCATAGTTTAGCAAATAAACCTGTTTAATTTATAAAGAACTCTTTTGTCTTCTGTTGTGTAATATTCAAGTTAAACTTTGCCCAGAGCCTGCTACCTGTGCTCAAAATTTACCCAACCAATTCTGTATTATTATCGTGGCCACAAAATAAACAGAATTACTAACTGTGCGTTCACACCAGACGTGACTTGCGCGAATAAATCACGCTGACGCTTGAACATTGAGTTTACTCACTTCAGTGAAATTCACTTCACAACAGATGCGAATTCGCGTCATGGGAGGGGCTTCTGCCAGGCAGCTCCAGCCTCGTTGCGATATGGCTGACATGGATTTTGTTTAGAGGCTAGTTGCATTTTATGTGCTATGGAAACACTGGACGCGTGTATTTCAGCCGAGAATGTAGTTGTTTAAAACTCAAATCTGCGGTTTATTTATAAAAACAGCACCTATTTGAAAATGTGCTTCGCCGATTTTGGAGACGTGAGCTCCACACGATCACCGGGCGCTCGTGCTCCTGTATCCCAAAGAGAGGAGCATAACCTCGGCTAGTCCTTCTGACATTTGCCGCTGGCTCTGATGTATCTGTAGTGGATAAACATAAGCTATAATTCGTTTTGGGTAAATCTAACAGGTAATCTTTGGTCTATCGTACAGGTCCGGGTATCCACATACAGCCTCCGCTCGTAATCACGTCACTGCTAGAGCAAGCTCCTGATTGGTTAACGCGGCGCGAATATCCGAAAAAGTTCAGATTTTTGAACTTGCGCGGCAAACGCCCGAAACGCTCAATTTGCGCTGCCTCATTCGCGCGAACCGCGCCGCAGGATGTCTATTTGCGTCTTTGCATTGACTTAACATGTAAATCACTCGTGCTTAACGCTTCATTCGCGTCTGGTGTGAACGCACCTTAAGATATACTGGTTTAATGCTCGCTGGACGAGTCGTTAATAATGTCAATTAATCAAATCAATATCGAACCTCTATGATTTGATTTCCTAAAAGCTAAATTAAAATAAGGGCTAAAATCCTTACACCCGACATCTGAGCTGCTGAAGATGCAGTGGATTAACGCTACTTTCATTTTTGAAGGGAATGTGCCAATCCCGATCTACATAAATGCATCTATTTTCGCGTGAATCATTCGTGATCCAGCTTCATCTACAAAAGTGAGTTTAAGGTTTTTTTATGAATCTTTGCAAATCGCCATTCCTAATATGTGATATTTAGCAAGTTTCGTGGCTGAAGTTTACAGTCTGCTCATCACCCCACGAAAGAGAGGGGTGGGGTCAGCAGAGCTCATTTGCATTTAAAGCAACATGGACTAGAATGGCTTGATAAAAACAGCTGATTTTGACAGTGTAAAGATGGTGTTTTTTACACTACCATTGAGAAATTTTAACAAAAGTATGTTACAGGCTTTTCATTAAGACCCTAAATAATCATATTAACTTGTGGAAAATGGGCATCCGATGACCCCTTTATACGTAAGTCAAAATAACATAATCTGACAGTGACTCAAAAATATTTTGAAGTTTGAATCTGGCATTAGAAATACAATCCTGTGTATTGTATCCTGTGATGCATAAAGTCACAGTAAAACAGACATATGCACATTTTCATTTTTTACATACAGTGAGGAAAATAAGTATTTGAACACCCTGCTATTTTGCAAGTTCTCCCACTTAGAAATCATGGAGGAGTCTGAAATTGTCATCGTAGGTGCATGTCCACTGTGAGAGACATAATCTAAAAAAAAAATCCAGAAATCACAATGTATGATTTTTTAACTATTTATTTGTATGATACAGCTGCAAATAAGTATTTGAACACCTGTCTATCAGCTAGAATTCTGACCCTCAAAGACCTGTTAGTCTGCCTTTAAAATGTCCACCTCCACTCCATTTATTATCCTAAATTAGATGCACCTGTTTGAGGTCGTTAGCTGCATAAAGACACCTGTCCACCCCATACAATCAGTAAGAATCCAACTACTAACATGGCCAAGACCAAAGAGCTGTCCAAAGACACTAGAGACAAAATTGTACACCTCCACAAGGCTGGAAAGGGCTACGGGGAAATTGCCAAGCAGCTTGGTGAAAAAAGGTCCACTGTTGGAGCAATCATTAGAAAATGGAAGAAGCTAAACATGACTGTCAATCTCCCTCGGACTGGGGCTCCATGCAAGATCTCACCTCGTGGGGTCTCAATGATCCTAAGAAAGGTGAGAAATCATCCCAGAACTACACGGGAGGAGCTGGTCAATGACCTGCAAAGAGCTGGGACCACCGTTTCCAAGGTTACTGTTGGTAATACACTAAGACGTCATGGTTTGAAATCATGCATGGCACGGAAGGTTCCCCTGCTTAAACCAGCACATGTCCAGGCCCGACTTAAGTTTGCCAATGACCATTTGGATGATCCAGAGGAGTCATGGGAGAAAGTCATGTGGTCAGATGAGACCAAAATAGAACTTTTTGGTCATAATTACACTAAACGTGTTTGGAGGAAGAAGAATGATGAGTACCATCCCAAGAACACCATCCCTACTGTGAAGCATGGGGGTGGTAGCATCATGCTTTGGGGGTGTTTTACTGCACATGGGACAGGGCGACTGCACTGTATTAAGGAGAGGATGACCGGGGCCATGTATTGCGAGATTTTGGGGAACAACCTCCTTCCCTCAGTTAGAGCATTGAAGATGGGTCGAGGCTGGGTCTTCCAACATGACAATGACCCAAAGCACACAGCCAGGATAACCAAGGAGTGGCTCTGTAAGAAGCATATCAAGGTTCTGGCGTGGCCTAGCCAGTCTCCAGACCTAAACCCAATAGAGAATCTTTGGAGGGAGCTCAAACTCCGTGTTTCTCAGCGACAGGCCAGAAACCTGACTGATCTAGAGAAGATCTGTGTGGAGGAGTGGGCCAAAATCCCTCCTGCAGTGTGTGCAAACCTGGTGAAAAACTACAGGAAACGTTTGACCTCTGTAATTGCAAACAAAGGCTACTGTACCAAATATTAACATTGATTTTCTCAGGTGTTCAAATACTTATTTGCAGCTGTATCATACAAATAAATAGTTAAAAAATCATACATTGTGATTTCTGGATATTTTTTTTTTAGATTATGTCTCTCACAGTGGACATGCACCTACGATGACAATTTCAGACCCCTCCATGATTTCTAAGTGGGAGAACTTGCAAAATAGCAGGGTGTTCAAATACTTATTTTCCTCACTGTAAGTATATACTTAACTTTATCCTTTCAATTCCTGCTGTCTTTTAATTTATTTCTTTATGAAATTCTTCATCCACACAGGTGGTTTTGTCCTGACCAGTCGTTAGTGGATTTCATGAGTTGAACTGAGGGAAGCAGTGTAGTGTCTGTGTAGGCTCATTGATGATTGATTGCACTTTGTTTTAAGAGACCCTTTTAGCCTTTTGACATTTGCAGATAAATTACCGACCTGGCCTCACCGTCTACATTTATATGGGTGCTAAATTGCCAATGGTTTTTCCCCACTATCAAAACGATGCTAGACAGATCACCTCTCTGGTCTCCCTACCAAACTTCAAACACATTCTGAAGAGGAGTAAATGAACTGCACCAACTCTCCAGACCAGCAATAAAAATGCAAATGCAATTAACGTTGTTGTTGAGCTACGTGTCCCTGTGTGTTGGAAGCTGTAGGAAGGTGGGTGCCTTTTTATTTATATGAATCCTTTCTCTCCTGTTTTTGTTTTGTTATGGAGTATTTCTGTTGTTAATTTTCTTTTATTTTGTCAGTTTAGACAGTTTTACTCCCCTAACTAGTTAGAGGGTCCTTTTGTTTGTTGTTTTGGCCTCTCCTCTCCTGAAGTCTATTTTTGCCTCCTATTTTTACTTTGTCAATTGTACTTTTGTTAATAAATTACTTGAATTTGGAATTTAACGTGCCTGTCGTGTGGGGCAGGGGACTGGCACACACTCACCCCAACCAATTTTATGTTTACTTTTCTCTGTTACTCCCTTACCCTAGACCCTTACATCTGGGATGTAACAACAGATAGAATAGAGCAAGCTATAGAAACCTTTTTGTTTTTGTTAATTGTATAATAAGTAAAAAGAAAATAAATAGATACAATAGAAAAAAATAGAGAAGCTAGTGTTAATTGTTTTATATATAAGAAAACAAGCAGTTAGTAAATGAAAATAATGCAAGTCTAAAGGGGCAAGTTTTTTTAAAGAATAGAATTAGAGCAGAGATTGCAAGAGTTAGAGGGTCGAATAAAGATGGGAGAGATGTGTTTTTAGTGAATACTTGAAGATGGCTAAGGACTCAGCTGCTCGGATTGATTTGGGCAGGTCATTCCACCAGGAGGAAACATTTAAAAGTCTGTGAAAGTGATTTTGTGCCTCTTTGGGATGGCACAATAAAACGATGTTCACTTGCAGAACGTAAGCTTCTAGAGGCACATAAGTCTGAAGTAATGAATTTAGGTAAAGGGGTGCAGAGCCAGTGGTGGTTTTGTACGCAAACATTAATGCCTTGAGTTTTATGGGAACAGCTATTGGTAGCAGTGCAAATTAATAAACAGATGTGACGTGCATTCTTTTTGGCTCATAAAAAGTTAATCTTGCTGCCGCGTTTTGGATTAATTGTAAAGGTTTGATAGAACTGGCTGGAAGACCTGCCAAGAGAGCATTGCAATAGTCCAGCCTGGACAGAACAAGAGCTTGAGCAAGGAGTTGTGAAGCATGTTCTGAAAGAAAGGGCCTGATCAGTTTTAACAATGTGTTCTGAGAAAGTCAGCTGATCATCAATCACAACTCCAAGGTTTCTGGCTGTTTTTAAGGAGTTATGGTTGGTAACTGGATGGTGAAATTGTGATGAAATGATGGGGTTTTAACTTCTGCTGTTACCAACCTATTCTCATCAATCTGCGTATAAATAACATGACGTTACACTTTACAATTGTGTGTAATACATACACCAAAGTCCAATCTTGCATGCATATGATACACCGATCCTTCCCATTCATTTTGGGGGAGAGCAGATGCATACAAATACCACACAGCTTATACGGCAGAGGTCCCCAACCTCTGGGTCGCAGATGGGAGTTTTACTTGCTCAAAAATGTTCGGAGGGCAGAAAGAAAAATTATTGGTACACAAATTCAACCAATGAAATTGAAGCAGAGGTGGGATCGGGAAATTTGAACGTGTGGAGGGAATACTTCAGACAGATACGTTACTGACGCTTCGTGGGAGGCATTTATTGCAAGGTGAGTGAATTTACCATGTATTTTCATGAAAAAAATAAACATCTCTAACGTTTAGAGAGTTTAGTGACTTCTTGCAATCATGTAGTGATGCTATGCCGTAGATCAAGGGTATTCAGGTGCTGAATGACTGTGAAGAGAACCAGAGGTTACTGGTAAAGCTTCCTAATTGGGTGACGAGCAGATGGAACCGTTATGTCACAAAACGGTTAGATCAAGACAAAGATTACCCAAGCTTCAGTGAGTTTGCTTCCTTTATTTCAAGGGAAGCACTCATAGCATGCAATCCGGTGTCATCACTGTATGCATTAAAGATCTCTGACGAGACGTCATCAAAGGAGGTAAAGCGTTCAAGAGTAAATGCGTTGGAAACCACTGTGAGGGATTTAGATGCAGCATGTGCTAGGGCCAATTCCAGCAATGTCATCGATGGCAAGATTAAAGAGTTTAGTAAACCGAAGTGTATATTGGTGCGTAGCACAAATTCAGTCGAATGTATGTTCTGTGGAGAGGGTCATTCTGTCCATGAGTGTCAAAAACTAATTGAAAGAGCTGTGGAGGAAAAGAGAAAGTTTGTCCTGGAGAATAAGTTGTGCTTTGCATGTTTGAGAAAGGGACATTGCTCCAAGGATTGTAGGAGCAGGGCCATATGTGCTGTATGCAAGAAGCGCCACCCAACTCATTGCATGAAGATCGTCAGCCAAGAGACGAGTCTCCGTCACAGATAGTTTTGCAGGCTGAAGAGAGTACATCCTCCCTATCATGCTGTGTGAATACAGAAGAAGGTGGTACAACATCCATGATTGTTCCTGTATGGCTGTCTTCATCGAACTCCGAGTCTGAAACCCTTGTATATGCCTTATTAGACACTCAGAGTAGTCACACATTTGTTGTTCCGGAAGTATGTGAAAGTTTACAGGCGCTAATTATGTCTCTTTGTTTCTCTGTTTCTGCCACAGGATTAACATCCCGTGGTAACTAGGAATTACACAAGCTTCAGTCTGGATCCAGCCCTTAAATGATCTGAGATGACCAAACACCTGAGCAGAGATGATGCCGACCCTTCGGAGGACCTCAGAGGATGCCAACCTCTGATCCCCCAACAACATGCAGAATTAACAAATTTTGCCATAAGTTAATATATTAAGTTTCTACAATGTATAAATATATTGTAGAAACTTAATTTCCTGTAAAGCGCTTTGCAACGATTGTATCATAAAAAGCGCTATACAAATAAACTTGAATTGAATTGAATTAATGGAACCGGTAAAACTAAAGCTTTCCACTATGATGGGGAAAGATTCCATTGTGGAGAGTCAGAGAGTCAGTGGCCTTAAGGTTAGAGGGTTCTCTTCAGGCAGCCCTATTTGCTTGCCTCCTGTTTATACAAGGGACTTTATTCCTTTTTAGCGCTCTCACATTCCCACCTGTGAAACAGCTAAAAGGTGGAGACATCTAGAAGTAATTGCTGATGAAATGCCTGCAAGAATGGATTGTGGAGTGGGTCTTTTGATCGGTTACGATTTTTCCAGAGCACTGGCACCTCGACAGGTCATCACTGGCGGTGATGAAGAGCCTCATGCCATTAAGACCGACCTCGGGTGGAGTATCATAGGAGGCACTCCACTGCATGTGAGCTCCAAGGATGTGACTGGTTTGTGTCACCACATGTTAGTCAGAGAGTGACACCCTGTGACACCTGCTGCTGATATTAGAACACTCCAGCTGTTTTTTGCAGATACTCAGGCAAGAGAGAACAGTATATCTCAGGATGATGTTCAGTTTCTGCGGGTTTTAAAAGGTATCCATGAGAATGAAGGTGGCCAACTTGAGATGCTCCTTCCTTTCAAAGTGCGCCCCCTCCTTGTAAATAAGAAGTTTGCAGTTGTACAGCCAAAGCGCCTTAAAAGAAAACTGGATAGGAATCCTCAAGTTTTTGATTGTTCAGCGAAGTTCGAAGGTACTGCCTTGAATGACCATCTATTGACTGGGCCTGATCTTCCCAACAGGCTGACTGGAGTACTTTGCTGTTTCCGTAAACACTCAATTGATGGCATGTGTGACATTGAGAGAATGAAGCTGCATCTTCACAAAGGTATTTCTGAAAGCAGAGAAGTTCTGGAGTCCATTAGTGTGTGCAACCGTACTGTTGAGGTGAAGAATATTGATTTTCATCATGACTATCTTCCAGTACAGAATGTCTTGATGAAAGCGGAGTACATTGCACGACTCCTCCACCTTTAATGTTGAGCTTAATGAGAAACCTTCTACACTACTTGGAATTCTTTCCATTGTGGCTTCGGTTTATAATCTGTTGGGGTTCTTGTCTCCATTCATAACATCTGGCAAGAGGGTGCGGCAAGAGATGTGCCTTAAGGGCATGGGTTGGTATGAATCAGTACCTATGGAGCTGAGACCAAGGTAGGAGAGTTTGTTTAATGATCTTTCTAACTTAGGGAAAATACAGATCCCAAGATGCTTCACATCTCTTAATTTTGGGAAGTGCCAAAGAACTGAATTGAATCACTTTTCCAATGGTAGTGTTCAGGTTTATGGTTAGTGCTCCTACATTAGACTGGTGCAGAAGGCCACAATACAGAAGGTGGCTCGGGAAAAAGTGTAAACGGCTCGCTAAACTCTATTGTTGAATCTCCTATGCAAAACTTAGTAGTTCTTGTAGCTAAAAGTTGATAAATAAAATTGCCCTAACACTTTATTAGAATTTTAGTTACACTGATATCATGTAGGTATTAGTTGGTGTCTTGGTCACATGTTGATTTTGTATTGTTGAATATTGTTCAATATTGGAATGATATGGTGAACAATTTGTTCATTTTAACTGAAGAGTGTGTATGAATTGTGGGGTTGGAATTATGTTATGTTAATTTCATGAACTGTTGACGCCTGGAAATTTCCATTGATTATTTGATTGTTTGCATTCTGCATGTTTTTCAAATAAGTCAAGGGTAATTTGGTGGGAGTGTAGCTGACGCTGATAGGTCAGTTATATGAGTTATGAATGATGTATTTGTGATTTTAGTGATTAATGTTTATATTGTTTGTATCTATATGATTTCACGATTTAAGTCTGTATTTTTGTGTGTGTCAATTTCATAATTTTGTTGGTATTGTATTTTTGTTGTATTCTCAGTTTGACTAAAGTGAATGTCACATGACCCTTCCCGATTAATTTAACCTGGAAGTATTGGCACAAACTGAATGGCGAGATGTGAATTCAGAGACATGCGTTGGAGCTCCTTAACATTCTACTGCTGGTTATCAGGCCAACATGGTAAAGGAGTTGATGTTTGTATATTTCTTTATTTGCATTGATGTCCTTCGAATTGTTGTGTGTAAAACAGTTTTCTTTGTTTTTGTTTGCATGTAGTTTTCACGGTGTTCCATATCAGGAAAAATAAAACATATGGACATCAGTATTTTGGAAGCGTGGACTGTTTAATGACCAGCAAGTAGTTACACACCCTAACTGATATGCATTTAAAAACAGAGGAAGACAAATTAATCAGAATCAGAAAGAGCTTTATTGCTAAGTGTTTACACACACAAGCAATTTATCTTGGTATTAGAGGAGTTTCCAGTACAGAAAGTACAAACATAGTGCAGACATACAGTACATCAAAGTAAGGTAATAAAACACTAATATTAGAGAGAATAGACAATAGTAATAAAAATATACAGAAAAAGGACAAATGTCCATTGACAGAACTGTGAATGTGCATATGTGCTATTTACAGATGAAGGTTTGATGAGTTATTTACAGATGTACAGTACTGACGTGCGTTATGTGTTGATCAGGTGGGATATGGCCTGGGGGAAAACTGTTATGAATAATAAACTGAATAATGATAATAAAATGAGTAGAACAATAAAACGATTAAAAAAAAACATTCATCTGAAATAATCAACAATCTGTTCATTACTTGTTCTAATAATCTTTGATTAATCAATTATCATTTAACTCGAGCTACTACTCTGAAATTACTCCAATTTCAGACATGCATTTTTTTATGACTGGTTAAAGCAGAAAAAATAGTGAAACTCTTCCCACATGAATGGCAGTGATATGGCTTCTCTCCAGTGTGGATCCTCTCATGTATTCTCAGATATTCTGAGCGTTTGAAGCTCTTGTCACAGTGTGAACACTTGTACGGTGTTTCTCTCGTGTGAACTGTCCTGTGTACTTTCCGTGCACCATCTGTAAAAAAAGCCTTGCCACACTCAGAGCAAACATGATCCTTCACACCGCTGTGTCTTTTCTGGTGTAGTTTTAAACTACCCATCTGACTAAAACTCTTTCCACACAAATAACATACATAAGGTTTCTCCTTTGTATGAACTTTCAGGTGATCCTTCAGGAAATCTGCCCTAAAAAACTTTTTTATCACATAGATCACAGCTATATAGCCTTTCTCTAGAATGACTAAGTAGATGTACTTTAAAAAAGCATGATTTTCTGAAACTCTTCCCACATTGATCACATGTGTGTGGCTTTTCTCCAGTGTGGATTTTCATGTGTTCTTTAAGGCTTCCTTTTTGTGTACAACTCTTCCCACATTGAGGACACGTGTGCGGTTTCGCTCCTGTGTGGATTGTCATGTGTTCGTTGAGACTTGTTTTATGTATGAAACTCTTCCCGCACTGATCACATGCATATGGTTTATCTCTAGTGTGGATTTTCATGTGTTTGCTAAGGTTTCCTTTATGTGAGAATCTCTTCCCGCACTGATCACAGGTGAACAGCCTCTCCCCAGTGTGGACTTTCATGTGTACTTTAAGGCCTCCTTTTTGTGTATAACTCTTCCTGTGTGGATTGTCAAGTGTTTATTGAGACTTGTTTTATGTATGAAACTCTTCCCGCACTGATCACTTGCATATGGTTTCTCTCCAGTGTGGATTTTCTTGTGTATGCTAAGGTTTCCTTTATGTGCGAAACTCTTCCCGCACTGATCACGTGTATGGTTTCTCTCCAGTGTGGACTTTCATGTGTACTTGAAGGTTTCCTTTATGTGCGAAACTCTTCCCGCACTGATCACATGCATATGGCTTCTCTCCAGTGTGGACTTTCATGTGTACTTTTAAGGTTTGCTTTATATGGGAAACTCTTCCCGCACTTATCACATGTGTATGGCTTCTCCCCAGTGTGGATCCACGTGTGTTTGTCAAGGTTTCTTTTATATGGGAAACTCTTCCCACATTGATCACATTCGTACGGCCTTGCCAGTGCGTGGATTTTCTTATGTTCATCAAGGCTTTGTTTTTGTGGGAAACTCTTCCCACATCGATTACAAGTGTGTGTCTTCTCTGCAGTGTGAATTATCATGTGTTCAGTACGGTTTCCTTTTATTGTGAAAATCTTCTCGCACTCATCACATGCATATGGCTTCCCTCCACGATGAAATATTATGTCAAGGTCAAGATTTTGCTTGCTTGAGAAACTCTTTCCGCAGTGAGAGCAAGTGAAACGTATATTGTCGTTTATCAATGAGGAGCTCCAGGATATCTCTTCAGTTTTGTCCTGATGTTTCTCCCCCGCTTCAATGAGTTCTTTAATCTCCTTGTTCTCTTCTATCAGGTCTAAAATGAAAGTCAAAAGTTTCAAAAGTTTGATTTTCAGCAAATCACTAAAACATTACTAAAATAAATGAATGAAATTAAATAAAAAATCAAAGAGAGAAATGTGAAAGGAAAATGACACGTGAATCCTGACATAACAGAAATATGAACATTCTGATGCGTTCATTTGAATTATTATTTTTAAACATTACAGATTGCACAAATTGAGCATTTTTGTAATGAGAACTACTAAATATATATTTTTCATGAACTATATTTTAAGTCAGGGATGTACATTTTTTTTAAATTTTAGTCATATAAATATAAAATGGTTCAGAATGTCAAGTCGCACACAGCGGGGAGGAGCGAGGACACGTAGAATACCTTAAATAAACAGTATTTAATGACCAAACTAAAGGGAAAACGAACATAGAACAAAGCAGGAGACCTGATAGACATACAATGCAAAACACAGGACACTGGAAAACACTGGGTTTAAATAACGAGGAACAAAACGAGGATAATCAAACACAGGTGGAAACTAATGAACTATAATGAGGACAGGAACCAGAATCAGAAAGAGCTTTATTGCCAAGAGTGTTTGCACGCACAAGGAATTTGTCTTGGTGTTAGGAGCTTCCAGTACAGAAAGTACAAACATAGTGCAGACAACATATACTTAATGTAATAAAAAAACACTAATAATGAAGAGAATAGACAATAATTATGAATAACAATAGTAATAAAAATATACAGAAAGAAAAATGTCCATAGACAGAACTGTGAAGGTGCATGTGTCCTATGTACAGATGAAGGTTCGATTAGTTATTTACAGGTGTACAGTCCTGGGGTGTGTTATGGCCTGGGGTAAAAAACTATTCTTGTGTCTGGCTGTTTTGGTGCTCAGTGATCTGTAGCACCGGCCAGAGGGCAACAGTACAAAGAGAGAGTGAGCTGGGTGTGAGGGGTCCAAAGTGACTTTCTTAGCCCTTTTCCTCACTCTAGAGGTGTAAAGTTCTTGGGGGCTGGGCAGAGGGGCACCAATAATCCTCTCAGCAGTCCTGACTGTCCGTTGTAGTCTTCTGATGTCTGTTTTGGTAGCTGAACCAAACCAAACAGTTATAGATGAACACAGGACAGATTCGATGATGGCAGAGTAGAACTGTTTCAGCAGCTCCTGTGGCAGGTTGAACTTCCTTAGCTGGCAGAGGAAATACAGCCTCTGCTGGGCCTTTTTCGCAATAGAGTCTATGTGATTGTCCCAACAGGATGATAGCCAAATATGGGCATAGAAGGAAAAAAAAGACAGGAACATAGGTCTGACATAAACCTCCACCTCCCGGAAGGCGCTTCCACGTGCCACATAACATCCAACGGGGAGAGGGGGTGGGCGCTCTGGAGGCCCCTAGGGACAGGCTTACATGGGACAGGAGGCCTCCAGGGCGGTATTCATTCCAGGACCCATGGCATATTAGGCAGTTCAGGGTGGCATGGCGGAGCGGGCAGTTCGGGGAGTCATGGTGGAGCAGGGAGCTCAGGGAGCCATGGCAGAGCAGGTAGTCCAGGGAGCCACGGCTGGGCAGCCTCTGTGGCCTTGGCCTCGCCACTCGGCCCGGCCACTAGAGCTTTGAGAGAAATCATTGTCTTTGAGGCCCTCCGTGGGCCTGACGTGGGAACAGGAGCCCTCCTTGGGCTACACCCAGGAACTGTGGCCCTCCCTGTGCCAGACGTAGGAAACAACAGCAGTCTCTTAGCTGAATGTGGGAATAGGGGCCATCTCTGGGAGACCTCTCGGGGCTAAACTCAGGAACTGGAGCACTCTCTGGGCTTTACGGGGGAACAGCAGCCCTTTCTGGGCTTGACGTGGAGACAGAAGCCCTCTCTGGGCTGGACGTGGGGGCAGGAGCCCTCTCTGGGCTGGACGTGGGGGCAGGAGCCCTCTCTGGGCTTGACGTGGAGACAGGAGCCCTCTCTGGGCTAACTTGTTTTCTGGTATAAATATCTAAAATGTGTTGAATCAGGATGCATTTACTTGACAAGTAAAATTACCTAAAGTCCCCCTGTAGTGAAAATCAAGTTTTTTTTCTCTCTGTGTGGTGTTTTTAATATGCTTTTAGACAAATCATTTGCCAATCCATTAATCAATACCATTGCTGAGTATTTTTCTCCTTAAAACCATAGTTTCCCACTGACACTCCCAGAAATGCATTTGAAAGAGCCCTTGGTTTGCTGCATCACAAACCAATAACCAATCACATCAAGGGATCGATTCCTATCACTAGCATGCAAAATATACCAATACCAGCGCAAGACCAAAAAATAAATTAGAGTAAAAAACTTAGATTTAGAAAAAATTTAGAACCGCTAACTTGAATAATAACCCGTGGCAACAGTGTACAAGTAGCCCGGGGTCAGATCCACCTCTCCCGCATCGGCATCTGCACTTCACACGCGTATGCTCGCTGGCACAAATTAAGAATCACAAACAGCTGTATTTGAGTCTTCAAGGCATTTTAGGACACAACATCATCAAGTAACTTCAACGAGTGTTACAGTATTCACTGTAGTTGTCCGCTAGTAAAAACTTAGTTTTATCAGTCATTATCCATGTCTGCCATTGTTTTGCGTTTACTACAGTTCAGTGGATCAGGAGGCGCTGGCTGGTGCGGCTGAGTGGAGGCGGGGCTAATTTGCATATTCATAGATAAGCGTATAGTAAATGAGGCAAGGGTGTAGAGTTACATTCAAGCTATTTTAAGGCATGAGAAAATTAATTTCACAAGATAAAACATTTAAATATGTCATTTTGATGATCAAAGATAAGTTTTAAGGGATAAAACATTTGACTGCAGGGGGACTTTAAGATATTTTTTATTTAATCAGAGAGCTATCTGACCCTCCATAGACAGCAACACAACTGAAATGTTCCCAGGTCCAGAAACGTAGTGAATACATCAGTAAAACAGTCCATGTGACATCAGTGGCTCAACTTCAGTTTGCGACGCGTCAAGAATACTTTTTTTTTGCGCCAAGAAAACAAAAATATTTTTTTCCCCCGAGTTATGTCTTCCGCCATTTCAGAGAGTACCACACCTCATACGCACACTTTCCCCCCCGAACGTAAACGACGCTGATTACTTCAAATACGTTCTTAGGTACTCTCCAAAATGGCGGAAGACGTAACTCGGGGGAGAAGAATGGTTGAGTAAATTGTTATTTTTGTTTTTTTGTGAGATGCATTTAAGAAAAGCATGTTTCCATCAAGGAAAGGACACTGCATTCCTTTGTGCCTTCATCTAGTTGTTCATTTATGCATTAAAGACATCCACCTGAGATTAGGTAAGTGAAAGTGTTGCATTCATTGGATAAATCTGGTTATACACATTATTATCAAAACTGTTAAAGTATTTGACTGAATTTAGTCCTCCAGCAACGCTTTACATCTGTCTTTACAACAGTCATAAGACATTCTTCAAAAACATCATTAATTTCTGTAGAGCTGGACATTTTAATAAGGATCGAATGAGTGAGTTCAGCTTTGAGAATGAAAAACAACCTGTTTGTTACTCAGTATCTTCTTGTTTGATTGTGAATGTTTCTTCAATCTTCATTCAGTGGTCAGCTCACTAGTTCAGTGGTCAGTGCACTAGTTCAGTGGTCAGCGCACTAGTTCAGTGGTCAGCGCACTAGTTCAGTGGTCAGCTCACTAGTTCAGTGGTCAGTGCACTAGTTCAGTGCACTAGTAAGGGAGTCAAAGTCAGAGTTGATGACATTAAATCACTTGATTAAAAACAAAACGCAGTAGCATTACAATTGAATAAAATAACACATTAAACAGACATTTTGTATTTAGTTATGACTTATATTTGGTAGTCATTTACCTTTTAATTATATTATATATCACACTTTCATCTAAAAAGCTTGTTTGTAAAGGTTATCATCACTTGTTTTGAGCAGCTGTGTCTCGCGCGCGGTGATTCAAGAGAGTCGAATCACTGAATCGTTTTTGTGAATCAATTGTTTAGCTCCGTTTCTCTATCAATACTTGCAGTGAATACATTTTTATGGCGGAAGACGAAACTTGAAATACACTATAGCATCTATAAAGACAGCCTTCATGCTTTCAATTTGGAACTAGACACAGCTAGACAGACCTTCTTCTCAAACCTTATAAACAGTAACTTAAACAACACCGCACTCTTTTTGCTACTGTTGAGAGACTGACAAACCCCCCAAGTCAGATTCCTAGTGAAATGCTCTCTGACAGCAAATGCAATGAGTTTGCTTCCTTCTTTTCAGAGAAGATCAGTAATATCAGAAAGGAGATTGGCACATCTTCCTGTAACACAGAGGTCACACAGATTCGACAGCAATCTCAAAAAGAAGTGACTATGTCTGTTTTTAAAACAATTGATAGCAAAATTTTGGAAGAAATAGTACAGCATCTTAAATCGTCAACCTGCTATCTTGACACACTTCCCACATCTTTTTTCAAAAGTGTGCTTAACTGTTTAGAAGCAGATCTCTTAGAAGTGGTGAACACCTCACTTCTTTCTGGGACTTTTCCAAACTCCCTGAAAACTGCAGTGGTTAAACCCCTTCTGAAAAAGCGCAATCTTGATAGCACCATGTTGAGCAACTATAGACCAATATCAAATCTTCCTTTCATAGGTAAGATTATTGAAAAGGTAGTTTTTAATCAGCTGAACAATTACTTAACCTCAAATGGATACTTGGATAATTTTCAATCTGGTTTCCGCGTGCATCACAGCACAGAGACAGCACTCATTAAGATAATAAATGATATTCGCTTTAATTCTGATTCTGGCAAAATATCAGTGCTGGTACTACTAGATCTTAGTGCTGCGTTTGACACTGTCGATCATAACATACTTCTAGAGAGACTGGAAAACTGGGTCGGGCTTTCTGGGATGGCACTCAAATGGTTCAGGTCATACTTAGAAGGGAGATGTTATTATGCGAGTATAGGAGAGCATAAGTCTAAGTGGACGTCCATGACATGCGGAGTCCCACAAGGCTCAATTCTTGCACCACTCTTGTTTAGCCTGTATATGCTCCCACTAAGTCAGATAATGAGGAAGAACCAAATTGCCTATCACAGCTATGCTGATGATACCCAGATCTACCTAGCCTTATCTCCAAATGATTATAGCCCCATTGACTCCCTCTGCCAATGCATTGATGAAATTAACAGTTGGATGTGCCAAAACTTTCTTCAGTTAAACAAGGAGAAAACTGAAGTCATTGCATTTGGAGAAAAAGATGAAGTTCTCAAGGTGAATGCATACCTTGACTCTAGGGGTCAAACAACTAAAAATCAAGTCAGAAATCTTGGGGTGATTCTGGAGACAGACCTTAGTTTTAGTAGTCATGTCAAAGCAGTAACTAAATCAGCATACTATCATCTCAAAAACATTGCAAGAATTAGATGTTTTGTTTCCAGTCAAGACTTGGAGAAACTTGTTCATGCCTTTATCACCAGCAGGGTGGATTATTGTAATGGTCTCCTCACCGGCCTTCCAAAGAAGACCATTAGACAGCTGCAGCTCATCCAGAACGCTGCTGCCAGGATTCTGACTAGAACCAGAAAATCTGAGCATATCACACCAGTCCTCAGGTCCTTACACTGGCTTCCAGTTACATTTAGGATTGATTTTAAAGTACTTTTACTCGTTTATAAGTCACTCAATGGCCTAGGACCTAAATACATTGCAGATATGCTCACTGAATATAAACCTTACAGACCACTCAGATCATTAGGATCGAGTCAGTTAGAAATACCAAGGGTTCACACAAAACAAGGGGAGTCTGCTTTTAGCTATTATGCCGCCCGCAGCTGGAACCAGCTTCCAGAAGAGATCAGATGTGCTAAAACATTAGCCACATTTAAATCCAGTCTCAAAACTCATCTATTTAGCTGTGCATTTGTTGAATGAGCACTGTGCTACGTCCGAACTGACTGCATTGTATTTTATGTATAATCCTTTTCTATTTAACTGTTTTAAATTTCATTTTAAATCAATTTCTATATCATTTTAAAATTCCTTTTTATTATTTTTAATTCCTTGTTTTTATTGCTGTGAATGATTATTTCACTTTCTTTTATGTAAAGCACTTTGAATTACCACTGTGTATGAAATGTGCTATATAAATAAACTTGCCTTGCCTTGACTTGCCTTCACACTAAACAGATTCACGCTACAGGGCGCGAAATGAGACGCACTTTTTCTGTTACTCACGTGCAGATATTAGATTAAATAATATAATAACAGAAAATAAAGCATTGCAATGTTGCCCTCAATAATTATTTCTGCATTGCTTGTAAATCTATAGAATTGATTGAACGGTATATATGGATTAACACATTAACAAAATGCTTTAAAAACACAAATCTGATGCAGGAGCGTGACGCAGGCTTATGACGTCACATCGCCAGACCAAAATAAAAGTCCTGTTCGCGCGCTGATAAAATGATGTGATAAAAATATTAAGAACTGCTAATGAAAGAGTGTAAGATTTTGTCTAAAAAAACTGTAAGGTTTTGGTGCAATGATTTATACCAGATCTAAATGCAAATAATGTAAAATTCACGGGTTATGAAAAAAAATGTTTTTTTTTTTTAAAAATATTAAGTGGATTTTTTAAAGTTAATTATAACTGCAGCTGTACATCTGAGCTTGATAAAAATGTTCATTTTAGAAGAAAATTCCCAACAGCACTGACTGATTGCAACAGTTCAATGTTTGTGTTTAGTACACTTCACCAAACCCATACTACAAAACAATCAAAGATTCACATAAAAGCCAGTAAACATTAAGAATAGCCTATTATTTGTGACATTATATGGATATAATAATGTATACCATTTTGAGTGTTGTACTGGCAAACTTCTTCTCACTTGATTCCTGATGGTTTTAGAGGACAAATACTCCTAGTTTGAATAAAATTAGAATTAATTTAGATATGATGTAACACTATTTGCTTGAAGTTGTTTTGTGTTGATGAGACAATCACTATAAACTGACCTGACAGACAGTGATTAACCTCATTCTTTTGTCTCTATACAGAAAGAGACATTTGCATAGATGGTGAACATAATCACCTGATGTTGCAAATGTGGCAAATTAGCATTAAGCACCAGTGTGCACTTGTATGCAATTTAAATTAATAGCTTACATTTACAAAATGAGCCTGCAATAGCAGAAATAAGCCTTTTTAATGAAAGTCCATGTTTATTAAAACTGTCAATGAAATGAAAATATTAAATGAAATTAGAAAAAAATAAGAGATTGTTGTTCAATTTAGTTACTATTAGTTATTATATCCATATATATTTTATTCTAATAATACTGGGTTTACTGGGTTTTTCTTTGATTTTTTTTTTAGTGTGAGTTTGGTGAAGTTTACTAAAACAAACATTTTCATGTGTCCTCCAAACTGACCCACAACCTCATCAGTTTGTACATGAGAAATTAATTAATTCATCAGCTCCACACGAGACGCCAAGTCTTGAGTGTTGTATCTCCAGGAGCAGAGTTTGAGAGCCCTGCAGAGATGACTGCACTTCGGCTCACTTCACATCCACTGCCACAGAGAAAACAATCTTACTGACTACAGAGCATAATTAATAACTGCATAGCATAATTACACTTCAATTATTGAATTGAGAAGCTCTTCTCTGCTTCAGCTACAGTCACTGGGAGAGTCAGACAAATTCTGAGAGCAGTCCACAAATTTGGATATCAACAGGACTCCAAACTTCTGTCCTACTTTTTACAATGTGTACAATCTTTCCTGAAGGGCTGAGGTCAACATCAACAGCAACAGCATCAACACTGAAAAATGTGACCTCCAGCTTCTTCTGGGCATGACTGCATGAAAAGTGCAGCTTTGTGGACCTCAGCCCTTTAAAAGACTCTCACATGAGGTGCTGACAGAACAATGTGAAGCACTGCACTATAAAGGACTCTCAGACTTAAATGGCAAAGAGCTTGCACGTTTATTCATGAAAGGGAGCTCTCAGAAATATGAGAAGAATGACTGCAGCATCCACATGCATACTGGGAGACTGCATCAGTTTACTCACATGTTGGATCTGGCTCAAGATGTCTCACCACACCACTGTACAGATGCTGAAACGTCCACATCTTCAAGGAGATGTCCATATGTTTTGTTATTGTTTTCAGGATGGCCCAGTGCTGCGTGGGGGCTGAGAACAAGGTGTATGGTGATCACAACTGAGAGCTGTTCAGTGCGGCTGATATTGCAATCGACTAGAGGTCCCTTTTTGGGCACGGTTAAGGTGTTCTTTCAGGACTGGATCAAATTGTGCCATCAGTTCGAACTCCTTGAGGAAATTTCTATTTGATGGAGAATACAGTTTTTCTGTGAGTCCCCTTAGTGCCAGATTTTTAATGGCCAGAGTTTGTTAAATCTTTGAAAACAGTTTGCAGCAGAAGCAGACAAGGCTGTTGTTTCTTTCTGAATACACCAACCAAGTTCTAGGGATTTTGTTTTCAAGGTCTTTGGTGGCAACTTCTTCCATCACTCTCATTCCTTGGGAAAACAAAGTTAGGTGGAACTTCATTTGATCCTCTGTAAATTAGCTGTGTCTGAATTCTGTCCGTCAGAACTGAAGGGTTTGTGTTCCTGTGGCTCAGTGGTAGAGCATTGCGTTAGCAGCGCAAAAGGTTGTGGGTTTGATTCCCAGGGAACACACATAGTGATAAAACATGTATAGCCTGTATGCAATGTAAGTCGCTTTGGATAAAAGCGTCTGCTAAATGCATAAATGTAAATGTAAATGTTTGTGGATAATGGTTCATCCTCAGCAGCAGGATTTGGAGAGGATGCTGCTACAGGTATTTCTAATGGAGAGCATATGGCATTAGCTTACACATGTTATTCAGCATTTATATTGGAGGAACATCACACATACCCAGTAATAAAAAATAAAGAAATTAAATTCATCCAAAAAATTAATCCGTATTACTTATGGAAACTGGATCAGTTAATTTATTTATGTTTCCCTTTTGCAAAGTTTATATTACTTATTGTATAACTTAATATAGATTATGCACAAACACACCTGATGAATCCTGCTGGGGAGGAGGGAGAGACGTGGAAGAAAATGTGTCTTCCTCGTCCTCAGGCTCAGATAAATGTTGTGTGGCTGAGGAACTGGTTTTTCCACCCTCTGCTGGAGGGGACTCCAATATTTCAGAAGGGCCCCTGAATGTGAATAGAAACTTTACCCTTTACAATCCATCCTCCCAGAGTTGATAATGCTCAAAAAGATAAAAAGTTATAGAGACTGAAGTGCATTGAAAAAAAATGTACCACACTGAATTTTTTTTTTAATTTCATATAAAAATACATGAAATCAGTCCTGGAGCAATCCAGAAAAGTAATGGGTTGAATTGACCTGAAGAGATGAGATGTAAACAAATGAATAACGATCCAAATTACAACGTTATAGTTTAGTTGGACTAAAAGTGCTCGATGGAATGTTGTTCAGTGGACCCTTATCTCTCAAACGAAACCGGGATTTACAGCAGTGGATACGTTTGAGAGTCGTTATCAGGATGAATCTGGTATGTTCTGCATTTTTATTATACATGTTTTGATGTGTACTGCTTACACAAATTTAGCAAACACACTCCTTATAAGCTTTCCATCGAAAAACAGCGATCTTTCGTCGATGCTTGAGGCTTAGACCTTCAGAATGATATATAGTTTGTCAAGATTAATTTTATCCCATTTCATTTAATCTATTCGTAAACAATGACATATGCAAACAAAGAGCGTTCAGTGCGCCGGCGTCCTGGTGCAGGCTAACAGGTTAAGTAGCATTAAATTCTGAATTGATACAGAATAAAATCATTGAAAATATGAATATATCAGAAAGAATACATATTGATAATAAATGATTAATGAATATGGAATTATCTGTATTTTAGACACCAATAAATGAACAAGGAAAGGTTTAAAGTTTTTTTTATTATTATTAATAATAAGCCTGCTTTAATCAATGCAAGCCTTTTACAGGCTGCAGCGACCCCTACTGGAAATGGGCAGAAAAGAAAAACAGGGTGGAATTTTTAAACCAAAACAAAATGAATAAATTGAAGATGGACGTCGCACTAGAAGTGGAGACTCGAGAGGTGGTCAGCATTTTATTTAACATTTTTACAGGACTCCCGCATTCTGAAACAGGAAAAACAAATTTTTTCAACTATGCTGCGAATTGTCAAGAATCTCTCGGTGAAGCACGAACTGAAGTACAAAGGTAACAATTTCTCACAAGTTCTTGCTTCCTTTTAGCAATTAAGGGCGTGTTCACACTTGGCATCTTTTTGACATTTACAAGGGTGTTTTTTAGTAATAAATAAATAAATAACAAGCTGGCAGAGTTTTGGTTACAAATAGCAACCGAGGGCGTTCAGAGTACCTACTGTATTAGAGGGGAGATATTAAGTTATACAAGATATAGATCCAAAACTTATCGGGCACAATTAGAAGACCTGGGGAAACAAATTAAATTATTGGAACAGCATCTTTTTAATAATAATGACCAGTGTTGGGCACGTTACTTTAAAAAAGTAATTAGTTATAGTTACTAGTTACTTCTCACAAATAGTAACTGAGTTACATCATTATAAAAGTAACTAATTACCAGGGAAAGTAACTATTGCGTTACTTTAAAAAAAATAATCAAATGTCAAATAACTTGGATGCCCCAATATTAAATATGTTAAATGAATGAAATGGACACTAAATAGTATACATTATTATTATAAAATATTGTACATTAATCAACACTATTTATCTACTGACATTTAGCATCAGTTAGTCAATCATTATAATATGATATTATGATAATTTAGCATTATATGATGATAGATCTTTAGTAATTAGAATAACCAAGTATGAATTCATATTTGTCATGTTGACTGAACTTAGGACTGGTGCTTAAGATATTGTTTGTCATTTAGTGTTTCTATAAAAAAAGGGGGAAAAATTGATAAGATAAAACTACTACGAATTATACCACTAATAACAATATAAAACGCACTAAGGATTAATGAGCTGCTGGGTTCATGAATATTAATCACGTAGTCTGCGTTTGCTCGAATTGATTCGCTGAAATCAAAACGGGGATGATAATAGGTGAGCGCCGGCCAATGAGATTGTCGTTTGCGCAGTAGCTCCGCCCACTAGCGGAGTTCTTAAAAGCTGAAGAAATCCAAAGGAACTCTGTTATTTTGACAGGAAAATACAACAAAGAATATCGTTTACATGTAGCGCGTCAATTCTGCATGTTATGAAAGACTCTCTCGCTCTGTATCTTTCTCTGCGCGCGCGCTGTGTGTGTGTATGTGTGTGTGAGACAAAGCTACGGCGAGTCGTGCGCTTCACACTAGAGTTTACGGTACGTCAAATACAGCTACACTGCTCATCCATTCAGATGAACTGAAAAATAAAATGATAATATTATAATAAATTATAGTAACGCCGCATTTTATTGTCAGTAACGGTAACGGCGTTGTAACGGGGGAAACAGTAATTAGTTTGATAATTAGAAAAATACAAACAGATAGAGCCATCAACTCAATTTTCACTACCAAACAAGTTGTTTCCACTTGCGGATCCAATTTTCTATCATCTCACCCACAAAAATCAGACCAGATTGCCCCTTGCACGCATGAAGAGGCAGATACAAGGATGTTACTCCATGCAGCGGATGCTGCAAGAAAAGGATTTTATAAGATCACCCTGCGCACTGTGGACACAGATGTTGTGGTCCTAGCCATTGAACATGTGTCAGAGCTGGGCATTGAGGAGCTGTGGGTGGCATTTGGGATTGGCAAGAACTTCAGATACATACCTGCCCATGAGATTGCCAAGTCTCTGGGTCCTGACAAATTCAAGGCCCTTCCTGTGCTCCATGCCTTCACTGGCTGTGACACAGTATCTGCATTTGCAACCAGAGGCAAGAAGGCTGCATGGGATACCTGGAATGCATTTGAAATGGCAACAGGCAGGTCATTCCAGAGAAGGTCATTTCCATTGTGGAGCACTTTACAATTCTCCTCTATGATCGCACCAGCAGCCAACTCAACATCGATCAAGCTCATCTTTAGTTGTTCTCAAAGAAAGGAAGAGGAATGGAGCAAATCCCCCCAACTAAGGATGCACTGGTGCAGCACCTCAAAAGAGCAGTGTACCGAGGGGGACATTGTTGAGCACAAGCACTTGAGGTGGCACCAACTATGCCATCTCCAACGGACTGGGGTTGGATGGACCCAAGTGACTGGAGACCATTGTGGTCAACTCTTCCACAGGCAAGCCAGTCCATCCTTGAACTTTTAAGTTGTGGCTGCAAGAAAGGCTGCCGGGGGCATTGCAAATGCAAAACTTTGTGTCAATGTGGAGGAGACTGTGAAGGAGACAGTGAAGAATAGGTTTAACAACAACAAAAAAACATTCAAACAAATGTGTTTCTGAAATAGATTTTTTTTAAGTCAATCTTTGTGTTTGTCATTCTTTTTAAGCTATGTTGCTATGGTAATATTGAATAATCTACTCTTTACAGAGTCACTATATTGTCAGGGTTTATGAACAAAAGGATTACGTTTTTTAAACTCTACTCAATATACATGCAACAGACACGATATTATAAAGTCTATCCTAGGTTCTCAGATACTGTGAGAACTGCTTGTCATGCAACTAAATTCACCAATAACTATTCACCTGAACAGTTTATGTTGTTGTTGTACTCTACTACTACGTACAACATACTACAGTGATTATAAATTAAGTTTACATGAAATATACTTAGAAATTTTGTAAAATTTACTACAGAAATGTAATTCTGCATCTTCTCAGATACTGCGACTTCATTGTAATCCTTCTCACATAACTGAATTCACCAATAACTATTGGTGAACAGTGAACAGTGAATATGGTATCATTGTAATCCTTGACCATCAAAACATAGGGGTAGACATCATATTTTCCACATATTCACTGTTCACCTGAACAGTGAATATGGTATCATTGTAATCCTTGACCATCAAAACATAGGGGTAGACATCATATTTTCCATGTTATCATGTTCGGTTCAGCAGATATAATACAAAACACATAATTTGGTTATGGCGGAAAGTAAAATGGCTGCCATGGCAACAACAAGGCATTTTTGCGATGGCTCCATTTCTGAAAATGTTCAGGGCCCCAAACTATACAAATGTACCAAGTTTCATGCATTTATGAAAAAGTGAACATTTCACCTCAAATTTTGCACATATCACCTGGACTATTATGGTATTTCAGGAAAAGCCCAGATGTCAGGAACACATATACCAGTTCAGTCTAGACCAAACGGTGCAGTACATTACATGCAGTACTTACCTCGGCCTGATCATCACTGCATCGGGGAGTTTCAGTACGGCAGTGAATGCTCTCAAAGATAAAGCTCAAAGAGCTCTATATGCCATTAAGAGAAAATTCCAAAATATTGAATTACCAATTCCAATTTGGTATAAAATCTTTGATAGTGTGATTCAGCCCATCACGCTGTATGGAAGTGAGGTTTGGGGTCCACTCAGTGATCAAAGCTACACTAGATGGGACAGACATCCAACAGAAGCCATAAACACAGAATTCTGCAAAATGATTCTAAAATTACAAAGAAAAACACCCAATAATGCATGTAGGGCAGAATTAGGCCAATTCCCATTGATTATAAATATACAAAAAAGATCCCTCAAATTCTGGATACATCTAAAATCAAGTCCCACAGAATCGCTACATTTTAAAGCACTAATTTAAATCAAAATTTAAAGCTACCAATTTAAATCAATCAGAGACATATACATCAACAAATTCACAAACATTATAAAGAACTTTACAGCCATGACTGAAGAGGAACAATTAAAGATAATACTAGGAGAGGGACAGACAGTAGCACTGGCTGCGAGATACGTGTGGACGTGCCACAGCCTGAGAGACAGCAGGTGAATGTGTGTAATATGTGTATTATGTCTGACCTCAATGTGTCTCCCTACTGTCCACCACAGTGACCCTCAGCCTGTGTGTGTTTATAAGCACTGTGGTATGAAATGTTCACTCAAGTTCTTATTTGTTACAATGTTTATTTAAGTTTATATTGTTATAATGTTTTTATTCTATTATTTTGATATTTTCATTGTTATTATATTTCTCCACATATATTTCAAGCTTTGGCAATATTGTATTTTATACAGTCATGCCAATAAAGCAATTTTGAATTGAATTGAAAGAGAGAAACAGAGAGAGAGAGAGAATTACATTTTATAACACCTTTATTAAATGCAAAACTCTAAAAAAAAAATTAAAACCAATACCTCATTACATTATCCCATAATCTCAGAAAGACCCAAAACAGCAAGTTTTCTACACTCCAAATGTCCTCAAAATTTTGCACCTTCTTCATAGATAGATACAAAGTAAAATCATGCCTTATCCTTGCTTTTATGAGCCCTTTAAAAACCAATTCAACTACAGTCTGAGTCATAAAGGATCTTGTATCTTCTGCTAATATATATTGTCAATTTTGCAAGTCCTAAAATTAAGTTTAACAGCAACATTAATTATTTCCCCCCACTTCTTTTCTTAATAATCATTACTAGATTAATAATCACAATATAGCTATTTTATCTTTGTTGTTATTAATAAGCTGCAAAAAATTATATTATACTGTATATCTTTTTAAAAGCCGAAATTGCTTGCATGTATGACAGTCAGCAGAAGTGAGAAAAAAGTATTTATAACATTTTAAATATGGATATTTTTCTTACAAAAACACATGGATTCGTTGCAGGAGGCATTTATTCACCCCCCAGAGCGGTGCAAGGCACGTTTTATTATGGAACTGCGCACTTTATTTGATTACTTTTGGACTTGTTGATCAGAAACACCCGCCTACTCCTATTCTAACGCTTGGAAAAGCAAGGATAATTTTGAATATAACTCCGATTGGATTCGTCTGAAAGAAGAACGTCATACACACCTAGGATGCTTTGAGAGTGAGTAAATCATGGGCTAATTTAAATTTTTGGGTGAACTAACTTTAATAAACTCATTTTTGGGAAAACCACAAATTCGACCAAAATCGTCATTTTTCACTTCTTTTGCCTGTAACTCTAAATTAGCCCGTGCACATTCAGACTCATTTTGCCAGCACGGGTCACATTTATCATTTTTACACACACTTGATATAGACTCATGCCCTCCATTGAGTCAAAAACAATGTCTCTTGAAATCTTTTCTCCATTTATAAAACAGTCTTGGGTATCACTACACTTGGAAAGTGATCCATTGCATTCGGGACAGTTTGTAATGATAAAACAGTCCAGTCTTCTTTACTCAGTGTCTCTTTTTTTAAAGGGGTGGTTGATTGCGATTTCACTTTTTTAACGTTAGTTAGTGTGTAATGTTGCTGTTTGAGCATAAACAATACCTGCAGAGTTGCGGCGCTGAAAGTTCAATGCAAACGGAGATATCGTCTTTTAAAATTCTGGCAGTTTAATGCCTACAAAAACGACAGGTAAGGGACTACAACGAGTTACTTCCCGGGTCTAATACGTAACAGACCCAGATAAACCCCACCCCCGGGAACACGCAGCAAAGGGGGCGGGGCCATGCTGCGCTGCTTTAGAGAAGAGGAAGAGAAAACTAGGGATGTACGTAAAAATCTATTCATATGAATCGCGATTCTGTCTTCTAACGATTCTAATGGATTCACAAGTTTCAAAATCATTAAAGGAACGGTTCTTAATACTGTTACTCATGTCGCCCTGCTCTGCATCTCTCTCTCTCTCTCTCACACACACACACACACACACACTCTCTCTCTCTCTCATTCAGATCGTCAGATCAGCTCCAACAAACTGTTCCAATTATACACTTATTTTCACACAGCAATGAGAAGCATTATAAATGGACACGTGTGCGGTTGCTGTGCTGTATTAAAGCTTTAATCAGGATAAAACCGTATATTAAAAGCTAACAGAAGCAGTAGCACTTACAAATAGCAGCGTATTTAAAAGTATGAGACAACAACAACCAAACATACCATTAAGAGCCGTGCCTGCACAGGTTCTGCACGATCCTCTTCACTAATATCCTCTGGGTCTCAATCGGGCTCAAATTGATAAGCATTATAGACAACGCCACTGTTTACAATTCAACCGGAGCACATGCCACTGAGGAGAGGGGCGGGACGTTCAGATGTGCAGTAGAGGCGGTTTAGCCAATCACAACACACTGAGCCAGCTAACCAATCTCAGCCCATCGCGTATTTCTGAAGGAGGAGCTTCATAAAACCAGGAAATAAATCGAGGCGTTTGTCAGAGAAGGGACAGAGAGGTGTGGAATAAAGGTAAATTATGTGAAAAATAATGCGTTTTTAAAAAAACCAAGCATGAACACATGTTAGACTGCACCCCATAAACACAATCAAGCCTAGAAAAAAAACAGTCAACCACCCCTTTAAGACTGGTTTTGTAGTCCAGGGACACATATATTTTCTGCCTTATTCTGTGATAAAAATGTAAAAAAGTGTTTGTAGTATATGTACTGATTGTACAATCATAACCATAAAATTGTCATTAGTAAAATATTTTATCAAAAATATTACACGACAAATTATTGGTTATTGTCCAGCAGTGTATTTTATTTCTTAGCCAATTAAAAGTAAGATTTTTTTGTCAATTATACATAAATATTATTATAATAATTATTATTATTATTATTACTACATTTGACATTTCTGTCCCCCTCACTTCTTAAATGATTGCTACTCCTCTGCCCTGTAACATAACTGAATATAAAACTTTAGCTATATGCCGTGTTATCTTTATTTGGGCATCAAATATTTTGTGGCTCCACATGAATTTTATTCGGTAGGAAAGGGGCCAAAATGGCTCTTTTGACATTGAAGGTGGCAGACCCCTGCTATGGATCATGTCAGCATGCTTACTATGCACACAGTGATTGGCTGATAGGAGAGGGGGCGGGGTCTCTGTCAGAGATTGATTCCTAGAAATATTGTAGAGCACGATATTATGTTACAATATCCCAATAAAGGTTTAAAAAATAATGTTAATTGCCACATTCAAATAAAGATTTTAACATGCAAGCTAAGTGTCACTAAAACAAATATATGTTCAGCTAATTGTCAGTCTCTTACATGTATGCTTCTTGTAGCGGATGCATATAAACAGCCTTTTAATTAACAGTAGAATAATCATGGCTGATAGTAAGACATGCAAACGTAAAAGAAAACCAAACTGGACACAAGAACAGCTGTAACTTCTTGCCCAACTGGTTAATGAAAAGGATATAATCAAAGGAAAATTTGGAGTTTGGATAACCTCCAAACCTTAAAGGCGATACCATTTTAAAGGCTCATTATCGTCAAATTTATCTCTCGTTTATCGATCTCAATGGTGGTAATCACGCACTGTGATAGATTGTTAATGTGTGCACACACATTTTCGAATGAAGAGCGCACGCACTGAGAGGCACTGCACGGACAGCACACCAGCGTGGTCTCATGAAACTGCGTTTCAATGGCACAAATTTCTGCGTCTATTTGGTGTGCTTCTGATCAAGGTCAAGGTAAGTTTATTTGTCACATACACAATCATACAGCGTATAATCAGTAGTGAAATGTAGGGATTTTTGAAGAAAAATACAGCATAACATGAGGAAGGGAGGAGAAAAAAAAATAACCCCCAGACTATGCTCCTTGGGGAGTACAGTGTGAGAACAGGAAAAACACCTCAGCAACAAAAGCACATAATACACCATAGACACACGACTTGCAACAGGGGAGGTAATCCAGCTCCGGCAAGCAGCCATCCGGTCATGCAGCCAATCCCAGCGCTGGTCACAGACCCGCTTGTCAGGCTGGCGGTTCAAAGCGACGGAGGCGAGGGATCGGGGGTGGGGAGGTGAATGCATATCTTTATATATGTATGTATGTGTAATAGTTTGTAATCAGAAGGTGTCTGTTGAATGGGGGAGGAACGCAAGAGCGTCTCACTGCAGTGCTCTTCCCAGGGTTGATTTTCCAGCAGCGGCCTTGGCCGAGGCCAGTGCTGGTTGAGGGGAGCCGAAAAAGATAAGATAAGATTGTTTGGTCTTGGGGCGAGTAACCGCATTCCAATTCCACGGCTACTCTCTTTGTCCATTCTGGTCTCCAAAACCATCAATTGTCCTTTGCAAAGCCTTGAGCTTCTCCATGATAGAATCCATATTGCGGTTAATAGTCTCAGTCTCAATGCTGACCGCTCTTCCCACTGCTTCAATCATGACGGGCAGCCTTGTGAGGCTTTGGACAGCTGTTCCCGCACCTTCCTCACACCCCTATACCTAATCATTGTGTCTCATATGCACACCAGAGTCAGTTTTTGTGTATAAATAGCACACCAAATAGAAACAGAAAATCGTGCCATTGAAACGCACTTGCATTAGACTGTCATTCACTTTCACGTCCTCTCGAGCAAATAAGCAAATACACAAAATATTATGTCACAAATGGCTGTCTTGACGACATTGACTGCAAATTAGCTGAACATATATTTGTTTAATTAGTGACACTTAGCCTGCATGTTAAAACCTTTATTTGGATATGGCAACATAATATCGTGCTCTACAATATTTCTATGAATAAATCTCTGACAGAGACTATCAGCCAATCACTGTGTGCATATTTAGTAAGCATGCTGACGTCATCCATAGCAATGCTTATGCTTAAGACTTCTCTCTATTCCTTAGTAAAAGTTGGTCTCAGCAGCTTTGTGAATAGGTTTTAAGAGAAAACTCTTTTACTGCTATTTAGGAGAACTCTTAGTGGTAAGATAAAATGTTTTGTGAATACGGGCCCTGATGAGTAACTTTATATGATTCGTGCATTAGTAGGCCGTCTGTCTCAATGTTATCTATCAATAAAAGAAAAGAGGGAATCACTCGTAGCACTTCATTTAACTGCTTTTTGTAGTTTTAATAATCAATTTATTTGTAATGAACACTGAAGTGATTTTTACATTTGCATCTGTTCTTATTTATAATAGTAAAGATAAAATAAAAAAACAGCTATATTGTGATTATTAATATAGTACCCTAATTCAAGTCAAGTCACCTTTATTTATATAGCGCTTTTAACAATACAGATTGTGTCAAAGCACTTAACAGTAATTATTAATAAGAAAAGAACTGGAGGAAAACTTTAATCTTTCTCATAATCAACCTTGCTGATATCGACTTTAAATGGGTGTAGCAGTCCTTTTTTGGCCCAAAAAAAATCATACATCATTTTGAAGGTCTTTTAATGGAGAATGTGAAAAAAAAAACTAAAATAACAAATTTTTCAAATTTGCTCGACTGTTTTGTCAGCACAATTCACATTATTCTCGGGAGGAAGCACGTGTGGAGGCGCTAATGACAACAATGCATGCGGGATGTTTCAGATGGTATGGCAAGTGTAAACACATGAATCAGATATGGGTCACAATTGAAAGAACGTGTAAACGGACAGCCAAAAAAATTGGATATAGGCAAGACATCGGAATTGAGCATCAAGACCTGCAGTGTAAACAAGGCCTTAGTGTCCACTGTTTTATTTGCTCACCAAATACCTTTAAATGAATAAATGTAGACAGCATGCAGAAGTCAAATGTGATTCCTCACATTTCAAGGTTTGCTTTATGCAAAATATATTTTCTTAAATACTTTCACATAATTATGTTAGAAATTAATGGTTTTAATTTTAGAAGCAGATAGGTTTAATGTTACAGAAATATATATATATATATATCTTTTTTTTTTTGTTTGTTTAAGCTAATTCTGTATTATTGTTATAACTCAAATGCGTGATGTCATAACCAGGCCCGGATTAACAGTGTAGTGCCCTAGGGTGACCACATTTGAAGTGCTCCCCCCCCAAACTAAAACAAATTAAGACTGTCAAAAATGCAGGAGCACCTTCTGATCAATAACAAAAATTAGCCTTCCTATTTACAAGGTAATATTTGACTCAGTGATTTACAGGGGCATTTTTTTTTAATTATTATTATTCAAAGTATGTCATTGTGTCAAATGCAAAAATCTATATTTATAAGCTTTTCCAACATTTCTAATAAAAAAATGAGTAAGAACAGGTAGAATAAGAAGAAAAAGTTACCAATCAAAAGAAATCAATATTAACAAAATTAGTTTCCACTACAAAGGTGGCACAGAAGAACACAAAAGTGGCATGTAGGTAAATTTACAGACATTTACAGAGGCTCAGAGGTGGCATGGATGTTTTAAATGGATGTAAATAAAGTTTACAAAAATGTAAAGTTTACAAAACAAAAGATGTGTGCTTAGTCTTTCTATTTGTGCTGATAATCACCTTGTTGCAGAACATAATGATGAGATAGCAGCTGTTAAAAAATTGCGATGTCTTTAATCCCAAAAAGGTATTTTTAACCAAAATAAGAGAAACGTAAGTTAGTATATATGTAATTAATGTAGTATATATGGCTTATGCAGTCATAAAAAATCATGGACAGACAAAAATAGTGTACCATTTAAACTGATTTATTGAACAAAACACATACACTAATCAATAAACAACAACTATTATAATGCCTAATTCTCTTTGCATATAAGTGACGTACCCACATGATCAAATGCAAAATTCTTATATTCTTTCTTCTCTGATAAACAGCTGCCTTTGTGATCTGCTATGCATAAAAAGGAGCGTGACAGCTGCCTACCATCCCCAAACCAATGGGTTGGATGAAAAAACAAATGACAACATAAAAAGGTAAGGTAGGACTATAGGCGGATTGCATGCAACCTTTACAGCATAAAAATGTTATTCTTGGGCAAAGTGCCAAAAAGTGACTAAGGAATAGACAAAGGAAATTGATGAGCTGGATCAGGTGTGTTTGATTGGAGGTGGAGCTAAACACTGTGGAATGTTTCTTATTATGAGCAGAGTTGTTAGCGACCTCTAGCAGCGAAAACTTACATGTTGTGCTTTTAAATTCAGGCAAGGCTTTGTCAAGGCAACATCAACATTAACTTAAAGGGATAGTTCACCCAAAAATGAAAATTTGATGTTTATCTGCTTACCCCCAGGGAATCCAAGATGTAGGTGACTTTGTTTCTTAGTAGAACACAAACGAAGATTTTTAACTCAAACCGTTGCAGTCACATGTGGTTTGGCACTGCAGGACAACCCGCTGTCCTTCCTGCCTCCCTGTAGCACTGTTTTAGATGATGGCTTTCCTAAAGACAAAAGTAGAAAAACAATTATTTAATTTAATGCACAATGTTTATAAATAATACTATTATTGTTTAATACATCAGTACATGTTGGAATTAACATTAGACAAGCATAAGTGATGAAAAATGTTTACCGTTAGCTTTTGTAAACTACTGCAGTTAACCGTTTCACTATTAAACATTCAAGTTTACAGTATACATTTCTATAATGTGTTACTCACTGCATTTATCTGCTGACAAGATAGCTAGACAACTAATGAGAACTCGTATTTAATTATAGCCCACATAACGCTTGCAATAAAATGGAAATAAAAGCTTGGCCTTTTTCACTAAACAATAATCAAAACGCTAGGTGCATATGTCAACAATGACAGAAACACAATGCTGCATCATACTTGAAGAGTTAACGTAAATAAATAAATACAAAGAATCAAATGGAAAAAACAAGAACTTTTCCTTACCTGAATGTAAATGTGCGCTGTATATCCTTGAGTTGCTAGTGTCTATTCTGCTTCTTGCTTCACTGCTGCAATCCAGCCGCGTTTCTCAGAAATCTAAACCCTTTAATTTCCCATTATTTATAAATGAATGTTAGTCCCAGGCCAGAGGGAGCACCCAACCACCGAGCAACAAGGATCTAATTTTAATTTTAACATTTTAAACAGCAGGATTAAATAAATTAATCGTAATCCCACTGTGCATCAAGCGCCTGCCGCCATTGTTTTGAATGCGCTCGAACTCTAACCGGAAACGGGTTAGACTAATAGTATTGATGGTAATTGTAGTCTTAATTTGTGAGGTCATACATTTTTATAATTATAATATTAAGTATGTGCAGTTTAGACTTTGTTTTTTTTGGAAAATTTTATATATTTATGTAAAATATGTTGTTAATATAACATAAATAAAACATTGTCTGTGTTTTTTTGTTTTTTTTTGCATTTGTAGTGCAAATTTGGGTTTCATGTTTTTAAAATGTTTAATTAAAAAAGTGAGGTTTATGTGACACCTGGCTGAGTAATTAGTTGGTAGTCTAGACAGGTGTTCACGTGACAGTTGATGGCACGGACTGTGATTTTGATGGTCACGTGTTTGCACATACAGACTCGTGCGTCGATACTCACACAGACACACACACACACACACACACACACACACACACACACATACATATACATATATATGTATATATATATATAATGACTGTAGTATAATAATAATAAACATTTGCATTAGAGGTATGGTGTTTAAAAGACATGTTTATGTAAATAATTTGAAGGTAAATTGAAAATATTTTATGTTGTGTACAAGAAGAAGTGTAAAAAGTGTAGTTTTGTTTTATAAAAGTTGTGTTAATATAAGTGAATTTTAATAAGACCGTTTTTGTCTATGGCTTTGGGTTTGTAATTAGAACTTAGGTTTCACATGTTTTTGAATGATTTTATGATTAAGATGAAGAAGTGGTTTGATGTAGTTGACTGTATGGTGGAGAGCTAGTTGTGACTGAAGTATCGCGAAGGCGATTGCAATAGAACCCAGCTGGACGATGACATCACTGAATTCAATAATGACATTCGTCTAACTGAAAATTGAGTGTTTAATCTGTCATTTTAAATGATTGACACACTATTTTCCTATACTGTAAAGTGTTTTGACACAATCTGTATTGTTAAAGGCGCTATATATACAAAGGTGAGTTTACTTGAGCTAAAGAGCTGTGTGTTGTGTTTAATTGGTGTGGCAGTTTCTTGATGTCATGTATTGATTGGTGTGCGCAATGCTCTTTCTAGTCAAATGTAGCAGATGCAACACCTGCTAGATGGACTAATTAAGTCTAGACGCACGTGTTCACGTGATAAAGTTCACAAGTTTATGTGAGCATCTCACTGTTTTTGTAGAGAACGTAATGAGAATAATGTAGGTATGTTTTATGTGGTTTTCTTAAGTTCAACTTTATTTGTCACATACACAATCATACACAGTACGAGATGTAGTGAAATGCGTTGTACGATTGTCCACACAGAATGCAATAGACTATATATTAAAATAAAAATATTATAAAAGTAGTAAAAAACAAACAAAAAAACTATATCCTAAGAAATAAGTTGAATAATAAGTAGAATCACAGTGAATGTAAATAGTAATTATAAAAAGGTTTGCAGAACATGGGGAAAATTTTCAATAAAAAAGTAAATATATACGTAGATATACAGCGTACATACAGTATAGGCCCATAGTATAGACATAAATATGTATATACAATCTATGAGTCTTGTTTTTATGTGTGTTGTGATGAACCAAGGTGAGTTATTTTCATTTTTTTTTTGCCGTTTTGTTTTTATGTATTCATTTGTTGATGTTGTTAACATATAGTAGAAATTAGGTTTTGTGTTTAAACATTACTATTTTTGAGTAGGTTTATCAAATTTCAGAATAAAAATTATATTAATGAAAAATGTAGTGTTTATGTTAATGAAAAAGTCTATGTGTGTTTATTATGGAAATATATGTTTATGAAATGTAGTAGTACTATGAAGTACTATGAGCACTACCAATAATAATAAACAATAAATAGGCTATTGGAGTATAGGTTGTTTAGGTAAGTATTTAATTATTATTTTGTTTTTGACATCAATGTAAATGTTTGACCTCTTTTTGAACTGGTCAAGTCAGGTGTTTTATGCTAATTGGTCTGTCTGGTGTTGTCTGAGTTGTAATGCTGATGGGGTATATAAGGGGTGAGAAGCCAGAGTTTGGCACACCTGCTGATTGGAAGAGTCATCATGGCTTCTGAAGCTAAGAAACTGAAATTAGACACACAACTAGTGTTACTGGATACATTCACAATGTTTCTGTTGTGAAAATAGCGGCGTTAAAGAAAAACAAGTATTTTAATGCCGTAATTCAAATTAGTCGGGACAATTTCTGCGACGTTGCTGTCTTCAGTGTGGATAAGCACAACTTGTTTCTTCAAGCGCAAAACTGCAGAAGTGCAGTTAGGTTGAGCGGCATTTCCAAAGAACCTAGTAAGTATTTTATTCAATGTTGTCTTATTTTGTATGTCTTTATTTAGCTACAAGTTTTTAATAATGTTAAAAACATTGTTTACTGTGGTCACTGACGTGACTTTTTCGTATCGGGAGCCTCCTTCTAAGTCTAAGACGACAGTGGCGGAAATAAGAAAAATGTCTGCAAGGCAGCATGTAAGTTTTTGTTTTTATATTGTTTGAAAGTGTCCTGAATATGGTAATATGATTTGTGTTATGTTTGTACTTAGTGTAGTTGTTGTTAATATTTTGTCAGATTGGTGAGGTCACTGGGCGCATTGTCCACTTGAAGGCCGGGACGGACAATGTGGAGCTGCAGGGCAGACAAGTGGAAACACAGAGCGTGATCATCGAGGATGGGAGCGGAAAAATTCGGCTGCAATTGTGGGAATCTCATGTTGGTCTGGTTTTGTTTGGAAAGACTTACAAATTCTCCAATTTGAGCACAAGAGAGTTTCAGGGTGAGCTTTTTGTGACCACCACACGTCAAACGAGTATTGAGCAGGTTAGACCTTTGTCAGGTCTTGGTGCAATTGTTCCGTATGAGGTCTGAGAAGATCCTGTTATTTCTGTGTGTGCCGAGATAACCAGAGCGGAGGTGGCTGTGTCCCGTACGCGCGGGAATTGCAGGTGTGCTCAAACAGAGTTTGACCCTAAGAAGAAATATCACCGATGCATGCAATGCAACATGTTGCAGAAGACGGGGATGTATCAGCCGACTGCTTTCGCTAATGTGACTGTCCTTGGTGACTCTGGAGAGCTGAATGTGTCTATTAATAATTCTGTGCTGCACAGGTACTTGCGTAATTGTGACCTCACTCATCTGCTTCAGGATGGACAAGACATTGAAGAGCATTTGCTGGAATGTGGTTCTCTGAAACTCCACATTCAGAATGACAATGTGGTTGCAATGGCCAAGATATCGGAGGAAACTACGTCTACGTCTGAGGAATGCTCGTCTTAATCTTCTGTGTCTGTGTGTGCAATACGTGAAGCGGGGCCGGTGCCTGCAGCAGGTGATTTGGAGTTGGTGTGTGCAGCAGATGAAGTGGAGTCTGTGTGTGCAGGAGGTGCAGCAGATGAAGCGGGGCCGTTATGTGCAACAGCTGAATTGGAGTTTGTGTGCGCAACAGGTGCAGCTGAGGCGGTGTGTGGTACAGCTGAATCTGAGTCTATGTGTGTAGGTGAAGTTATGCCTAACTAAAGTTTATTGATGTTGAAGCAGCACTTGTTCATGTAAGCTTGATTGTTTAGTTTCTGACGAAATGTTAAATTGTTTAAATGTAAATTGCGTTTAAATGTAGGCTACATTAATGTTCAAACGTAAGATTTTTTTTTTGGTACCTTAGGTTGTTTGTTATTTTTTTCTAAAGCATTTTGTGTATTTAAAGTGTATTTTTGTTGTAGCCTATCTGTTATGTTTGTTCATTCATGTTAAATGTGGTGTTTTGATTTTATATGCTGTTTGTTCTGATTGGCATTTTAATAAAGCGTTGTTTTTATAGTTGTTTTTTGTGTGATTGACATTTGTGGATATATTCCTATATATTTTTGATGGTTGTATTATAGTTTTTTTTTTTTTAGTGAGTGAACATAGGATACTTTTAAATTGCCTTATTTAAATATGTGTTTATCATAATGCTGTTTAGTTTTAATTTAGATTTAATGTATAGGTGTAGGCCTATGGGTTTCGGAAATTTCACAGAATTACAAAAATAGGCTATAAAATTGATAAGATGTATCATTAAGGCTAAAAAAAATCAAAATTAGTTTTTGAATGCAGATAGCCATTTGAACTATGGTTAAGAAGTTGTAGCCTACATAGGTCGTATAATTTGTGTAACGTTCTAGATAACTAAATCAATAATTATTTAAAAAAGGAAATGTTTTGTATGTTCTGAAAGTTTTTAATATATGTGTATTGTAAACAAGATATTTGGGTAGATTTTATGTGTTTTGGTATTGGCTATATGGCGAAAGGGCGTTTTAAGGTCTATAGTGGAAAAATAATATGTAGGCTATTGGCCTATATTTATAAATCGTGTATATAAATGGTATAAAACACATTTTTATAATACGATACAAATTTAAAAATAATAGTTATTAGTAAAAAGTTTTTTATTTTTTTATTTTTGTTCAGTGATGTAATGTGTGTTGCCGTATGTTTCCGTGCAGCTTCCGTTGTTTTCAGTGTGGGATGATTAGAGTGATCTGTGAGTGAAATTCATTATTTTGTAAGTTTTTGTTTTCACTAATGTGAAAACAGCTAATAAACTTTAAAATTATATGTTGTAATAATTTTTATAGTAATAGTGTGAAATGCGGAAAAAGAGAGCTGTTGAGGTAAAATGATATGATGACGGGTCGCACGGGTACAACATTTTTTAAGGATTTAGAAAAGAATAGTCAATATGTACGTTAATGCTGAATTATTGGAAAGACTAAAATATCGTTAAAGGGACTTTGATTATTGGGTTGAGGCGCGTTAATATGGTGGTGTTGTTTACGTAAGGTGCCATGGATAGGCTTATGTGTAACATTGTCTTTGTTTCATGTTTGACTGTCATTTTTATTGTTTGTAATATGTTATTGGTATGAATTGAAGATGTGTAATTAGCTAAATGTTTAGTAATTAGTTTTTAAGGGGCTGTTTTAGGGTTTTCCTGTTTTAAATGTTTGGACTTGGTTGACGTGAGTAGGCCCAGTGTAACATCAGTGACGTAAAATGCCTAATGTCCTTTTATTCAGTAATTTGTGAGTAATTCGTTTGATTTATAATATATTCATAAAATGTTTTGTAACAGTTAGAAAGAGTCATTTCTAAATTTGAAAGTTGTAACTGCAACGGAAAGAGGCAATGCTGCATTATTGGAAGGTGAAATATATTGTATATAGGCTATGTATTAATTTTCGTTTATATGCATAAACATCTTGTGTATAAGGTGTTGAATGTCAATTGATAAAATATTTTTTATTTTTGAAAGTATTTGATATGATAGTGATGTTGTCAGTCATGCGTTAAAGAATAAGTTGACAGTGTACAAATGTACACTTTTTTTGTATTTACCAATAATGATTTTGATTGGCATAATTTGTTATTGTGGTATGTTGATTTTTCATAACACGTGCTTACCATTATGAGTAGTTAGTAAGTAACGTAAAGGTAGTGGTGTTATTTTAGTTTTTTGCAATATGTTTCTTGCAATATGGTGTACTTTTTGTATTGTAGAGTATGTTTTAGTTTTTTATTTTCTTTTTGTTGAAAGCAGATATAAGAATATAAGAAATAATATAAGAAAAAGTTATATTGGTAAGAAGAAATCAGAGGCATAATATGTGTAAAGTTTTTGTGCATTGGAATGATCACAAATTGGTACAACAATGTGATATGTGTAGTTAAGTTGTCTATATTATGTCAAATGTTTTTTAATAATGTTTATATCCTTAGAAATTAAGTATTTTTAATAGTATGATGCAGCATGTGATTGTGTGGCTATTGAATTATGTTGTACTGTATACAGTGTGATAGTAACTTTCCCAGCATCTCTAACAATGTGTTTCTCTGCAAACTGTTTGTGCATTCAGGACATGATCTGTCTAGGTTTCCTTTAGTGTGGTGTTGGAATACCATGTAGCCTGGGTGAATCAACAGTGCAAAATATGAACCAAGTTTCGGGCAAGGACTTGTGCCACTTGAGTCTTTAAGATCTCCTTCTGGAATTGCTTTGCTCCCTTTTGTGACATGGAACATGATGCTGTGATTATCGGAGACTGCATTGTCCAGCTCATCTGTTCTGCATTAGCTAAAGGTATGGTGGAAACTCGATGTTTTTGTTGTGTTTGTGTTGTTGATGTTTATGTGCAGATACTCCTGCAGTTCTGAAGGGTGACGAGAGCATCTGTGCTGTTGTGCTCCATGTAGGGTGAATAACGTCAAGCTGTGGCAGATGAAAACTGTGAAGAGGGACTTTAGGAGTCTAATCGAGACAGTATGCAGCACACTGTCTGTAAACATGATCATGACAAGTTCAGGAGTTCAGGACAAGTTACCATATATTGGTGTGGACATGAAAGGTTTAGTAGACTTTTTACTTCAATTTAATCGTTATCTTCATAGTTTTCGAGGAGAGTAACAACTCTTTGTAAATGTTTTATGGTAGGCTCTTTTTTTCATGCTGATGGCCTGCACCCCAGCGGAGTTGGAGCAGATCTGCTGGGGGAGAACATCTCCAGGACTCTACACTATACAGTGCACAGCATAAATGAGTACACCCCATCTGAATAAATATAAAATATGTATTTTCTTAATGATCACAAATATAATTAATGGAAAGATGGCAAAATTGAAATGTATTAAACATATACTTAATAAAAACGACAAAATATATGCCAACATTTTCTTTAATATAAGTAAATTAGCCAATTTAGTTTAAATGAAGGACTGCAGAAATGAGTACACCCTAGATTTAATTCAGCAAATGTATAATACTCTAGTACTTAGTATGTCCTCCAGAACTTTAAGTATACTGCTCTGACCCTTCTTGGCACTGAGTGTACAAGTTCATGACAAATTTTCACATCTGTCCTGTTTAACTTCTGGAAGACGACCTCCTTAAATGCTCTGGTCTTTAATGGCAAGTTTTGCTCAGCTCGTCTCTACAGAATCCCCCACAGCTGCTCAAGAGCTTTAAGATTGAGTGAAATACATGTCCACTGAAGGATTTTCACCTTGGGAGAATGAATATCTTCATTGTCATGCTGAAAAAATGCCCAATAATGCAGGGAATGAGGGGAGGGTAGCATCTTCTGTTTCAAGTTTTTGTATTCCATCACACAGTAGTGTGTGAATTCATGACAGCGTTGATAAAGCACAACTCCCTCATACCTTCAGCACTCATTCATCCCTATACAAGAGCTTTACTACCACTGAATGTCACTGTGGGTACCAAACACTTCTCACTGTACTCCTCCTCTAGCAACAACAGAACATTTTGGATCTGAAATGATTGACTTGGTCTCTGGAGACCAGAGTATGGATTCCCAGAAGTCTCTATTTTGTAGATATGGGCCTTGGAAGAGGTTAAATGAGTTTATTTTGCTTTGGCTACAGTAGGGTAATTCTAGTGGTGACAACAACCATGCATGTCACTTCTGCAGGCTGCGTCATACTCTGTGAGATAAAGTGTCACTCTTTTCATAGCTTTTGCCGGCTCTGAGACACTTGCATGCTATTTCTCCTTCTCTTTTTCTAGCAAAAAATCACATATCACTAAATGAAAACTTAAAGTATATTTTGACACTTAAAACAATAATTTGGTATTCCTCTTGTAATATTGTCCTCTTTTATGCTAAGGAATAAGTCACCTAGCAGTTCTCTCCCAACTGGTTCCACTGCTGCCAGCATTAAGTCTGAGTATGATTCAGAGGACTATGCAACACTTTTAATTGTCAGAAAATTACTGGTCTTTAAAAGTTTTGGTTCAATATACTCACCTGTTGATCAAAAATAGCCTTAAACATTTTTTTTAGTAACTTTCAGGAGGGTGTACTCATTTTTGCAACACAACATTTTATCACTTTGATAAGAAAATCTTATTTTGATGAATAATTTTAAAATTCTTCTTTGGTAATTGATCAAGCAGGCTTGTTGGAATATTATATCTCCAAAGAACCCTAACATGTCATCTAAGTAAAGAGTATTTGCTGAATTTGTTAAGTATTAGAGGGGGTGTACTCATTTATGCTGTGCACTGTATATGAGTAGTAAGGTCATTTCCAAATAATTAGTATGATGGCTTTTTTCTACCTACCTAAATGATAGAAGTATTGCATTGTTTAATGTATAAACACTGTGTTGTTTCCTGAATAGTGAAATAAAAATGTAAATTTAATGCAGAATCTGTAAAAAAATCTGATTGTGATTAAAGCAGAAAAATTGTAAATAAATGAACAAAAATATTTTTTAAAACTTGAGCTGTTAAACATTAGATTATTTGCACACAACTGACTTATTGTAAATCAAATTATAACATTTAATAGTTTTGATGTAGTGTGGTTGACTGAAATCTGGCTCAAAACAAATAATTGTATTAGTGTAAATGAGTTTGCAGCAAGGTAGCTATAAGCATGAAGCTTGTTAGATTGGTTGTGTTAGTGCTGTTGGCACAATATATAGTGATCTTGGGCCTCATTTATAAAATGTTGCGCAGAAACCATCCTAAATTTGATCTTACGATCATTTCTAAGATATGCGTACGTGCGATTCATAGAATGAACGTACGAACAGAAATCGCGTGTACGTGTCTCTTTCAGATGTGAAATCTATGAATCAAATGATCTTGAACTTGCGCGCAATTGAATGGTTTCAGCTCTGCTTGTAAACGACTCCTAATTAATATCATTAACATATAAAATATCACCAATCATCATAATTTAGAACAGCGAGTTGCAAGAACAGCTTATATTTTCTAAAACCTGCAATACTTCGACAATAAAAAGTGTGTACGTCTGCTCAGAGCCTGACGTGAAGCTAAGCACTTTTCCACATCAAAGACCGTTTTTATAAATATGAGCGCTGGCATGGATTTAAGCGTACGCACACTCTAAGATCAAATCTGAGCGTACGCACGCTTTATAAATGAGGCCCCTTGTCAATATTATTCAGAAAACAGGGTGCACGTTTAAATTATTTCAGTTCTTGTACTTAAAGTAAAACTGTCAGATATGTAATAGAAATGTCTGCTATCTCTTGTTGTGGGTAGTGTGTATAGACCCCCAGGGTCGTGTATTGATTTCCTAAAAGAATTTGCAGATTACTTCTGTTGGTTAATGTTGATAAGGCAGTAATTGTTGGAGACTTTAACATTCACATTGATAATACAACTGATGTGTTAAATTTATTGACTTAATAAAGTCTTTGGAGTCAGGCAAAATGTCATTTGGACCACTTACACATTTTAATCATATGATTGAATATATTATAACACATGGGATTGATATTACTGATATAGATATCTTATCTCAAAGTGACGATGTTAGTGACCACTTCCTTATATTGTTAATGATGTGTATTATGGATATTAACTAAATGGCTCCATGTTATTGGTCGGGCAGAACTATTGTTGCAGTCACCAAAGATAGATAACTTGCCAGATTTATGTGAAGTGTTCTGTGTTTCCATAAATACACGTGAACTAGAGAAAATGAGTAGTAACATGGGCCCTATTTTCTGTAATACATTCAAATTGAGTAAGGTAAGAGAAAAATGTACTGCAGCATAGTACAACAATAATACCCATTCTCTCAAGAAAGAAACTCGTCATCTTAAGTGATAATGGACGAAAAGTAATTTAGAATTTTTTAGAATTGCATATAAAAACAGTATATGTAGCTATGGATAGGCTGTAAAAGTTGCCAGGGCTGAGCATGTTTGAAATCAAAATCAAAATAATCCACAGTTTTTAGTAAGCATAGTGGCTAGATTGACAAATAATGAGACACTTTGTAATGTTGTTTTGTCTGTCTTTGTTTCTCTGTGTTTGCCATGTGATTTACATTCCATGGTAACTAGGAGTTAAACAAGCCTCAGTTTGGATCCAAGCGTTATAAAGATGTAAGATGACTCTACACCTGAGAAGAGATGATGCCAAGTCCTAACAGGACCTCAGATCATGTGAATCCTGAAATAATGTATAGAACTAGCAAATTTGGCTATAAGTTTGATTGCAACATAATTGTTAAAAAAGTTCCCTGTCTGTTTTATTAAATGTCATTAAGTAACTGATTTTTAATGTAATTTCTCATATATGTATTCTACTGTTCAAAAGTTTTAGATCACTAAGAGTTGTAATGTTTTTTAAAGAGGTATTTTATGCTCATGAAGCCTGCATTTGTTTAATGAAAAATAGAGAAAATAAATGTTGCAAAATGATATTACAATATAAAATGTTTTTATTTTATTTTATTGTAATATAGTTTAAAGTATAATTTATTTCTGTGATGTAAAGTTGAATTTCCATCAGCCATTACTGCAGTCTTGTCACATGATGCTTCAGGAATCATTCTAAATGTTAAAATTTTGTACTGTATAATATGTGTATTTGTGAATGTGTTGTTGTACTTTTCTTAAATAGTTTTTATATTAGTATTAGTATATTTTGGAAAAAAATATGAATAAGGTTTAGGGATTTTGTTGATGTATGTTAAATTAATATATTAAAATGGTAGGTATATTTTTGTGTTGTTTATGTTTAGGTAAGAAATGTATATGCATTTTTTTGTTTATGATAAGTTTAAATGAATGTTTTATAGTATTTTTTTTGATGTGTGTTTCAAAATTGCTACAGAAAAAATAGGATTTTATCATGTGCAATTAGTTTTCTTTCAAGAAAAAAAATGATGGTACTATTTGACAACTTTGTTTAAAATGTTGAAGTCATAAATTAAATTTATTTAAAGAGTTGGTGTCCTTTACATTAGATAAATAATTTTGGTTTATTTTAATATAAGTTTTTTTTTTTTAGTTTATGGTGTTCTTTAGTTGTTATTAACCATTTTTGCAATTATTTGTCATAAGCATTATTAGTAATTATGTAAATTATATAACTAATTTATATAATCATATAACTAATATTATACTAAATTATATAACTGACAATTTACAATAGTCTAATGCACTATAGGGTGCATGTTGATGTATTATAAAAAATTATTTGCGTTAGGTCAAAAAATGTAGTTAATTTTCCTTGAGTTTGCTTTGAAGTAATGCTTTGTTGTTTTTGTTAGTTGTGTAATTTTATTAATATGTTTGTTAATATTCAGGGGTGCACATCATTTTTTTGGCCTGCTTCTAATAAGACAACCTGGAGATTTGGTTTGGTCCTTGGATTGCATATAGAGTGACCTATTAAATATAACTATAAGAAATACATTAATTATAGTGATTATATTATTGTATTTTATTTAGTTAATTTTTTTAATAAAATAAAGTAAATAATAAAGTCCAATAATATTATTTAAAATTAAAAGGGAGTATTAAATATAAATATAATTATTTTATTGTAAACTTAAATAAAAATGCTAATATTTACTACTTTTTTTAAATATGAATTTTCAAACTTAAAATCAGCAGGCTTTTATTTTGGCAGGTTCTACGCTACACATCTGAGATCATTCAAAAGATTTTCATTGACCTTGGAGGTGATCAGTGTTCTGTGAAGGTGCATGGACTGAAAAATAGACTCCTTCGCAAAACTGTGTAGTGTCCTAACTGAAAGGTATATGATGTTGTTCATGATTTAGCCTGGTGAATTTCTGGTTGTTTTAAAATGATGAATGTTCAATTAATTTTTTCTTGACGTGGTACTTTATGCAGTGCCAATTTATGTAACTCAGTATAAAAATATCTTGTTTGATTTTAGACACTTGTTTTCTGTTTATACAGTATTATTGTTAATGTACATTACTGTATGTTTGTTCAGTATTGTTCATGCAGTACATTTCTGTTTATGCAGTATAGCACTGTATGCTTTATACAGTATCGTTCATGCAGAACATTACTCTGTATTTTGTGCTGTTTTGTTTATGCAGTACATCACTGTATGCTTAAAGTATCAGTTAATGAACTGGTTTTAGTGGAAAAATAAAATCCAGATGATTTATCCTCAGTTAAGACAACTTGTCATTTTAAATTTGTTAAACTGATATTGTTCACTGCACTTTAGTCTATTCAGCTTTATTCTTAGTTAAGACAACTTCACAATTTAAGTTCACAAAACTTAACATTTTAAGGCAGCACGAACACTTACTTTTTTAAGTTGAAACAACAATAAAACATTTTACAGTGACGGGGCATCCACATTCTTCAATGTCACCCTCAGTGAGGAAGAGCAGATGCTTTTGTGTTTTTTTGAAACATAAAAGCCTAAAATGCCAATATATTACTATATTTTGCTTCTTTTTTTATGCAGAAAGAATGTAATGTCTTTGGTTTTGTTACTTTTAGTTATTTATGCATTATTTATTTTTGTTTATTGTTAAAAAACAAGAAAACATAATTTCCTGTGTTAAAATGAAAACGTGAAATATTTTATAGCATACTTCAATAAATAATATATAATATTAAATAATATATAATATTTTATTTTGATTATTTTTTTAAATAAATTAGTACTATAGTTCATATTTTCTGATTTTCATAGTATGTGTTTGAATTCCGGTAATTTTACCATTAAGTGACATATCAACCATTTGGTAGAGGCCTATATTTTAAAAATGATGGGATGTGTTGAAAAAGAATATATTGAGTGTGGTAACTAGTGGCATAAGAAGATAAGAAATGCAAACAAAAAAATGAAATTGCCTTTTTTTTGGTGGGGCAGCTAAAGGGTTAAAAAATTATCACAATGAATTTATTGAACTGAAAAACACTGATTTACCTTTAACTGTTATGCCTAATACTTAAGAGATTTACATAGTTGCGTAAAGCTACATACAGAAATGTTTATAATAAATATACCTGCTCGAGGGGCATCAGATATAATAACTGTCTCACTGTTATTCTTATTCAGGACTCAGAATTGGCACCTGCTAGCTGCTACACTGTTTCTCCAGCCTCTGGGCTCCCTATCATTTCACTGTATTTTAAAGCAAAATGTTGTTGTGTGGTCAAGGGTTACTTGGCTTGACATTTTTTTAAAAAGGGGTACTTAAGCTAAAAAAAAGTTTGAGAACCACCTAGATTATGTGATTAGTTCTTTCATTGTCTGGTGTTAGTCTAAGTTAGTTGTACAATGTGGATACTTGTGATTCTCCTGTGTTACCTGCATTTTCCCTGTGGATTATATTTGTCAGAAATCCCGTCTGTGGTGTTCCTTCTGCTTGCCACCAGAGGTCGCCCTTCCATTATGCATTAACAATATTATAGTGTTTTACTTGGACTCCTAGTCATAGAGCAATTCCTTGCAACCACAGTATGTGACAATATAAGTGTAATCTTAGTTTTCTTATTCATGCTTGGGATTTATTTAATTACTTGGACATGTTCTTTCAGAAAGTATTAAAATGTATTGTGTTGAAAGCTCATTTTATATAATTTTAAAATAAAGTGTATGCTGTGTACAGATGGCTATTATTGTAATTGCAGAGGTGGGTAGAGTACTCAAACTGTACTCAAGTAAAAGTAAAAGTACTTCTAGAAATATTTACTAAAGTAAAAGTAATCGTCTGAATAGTTACTTGAGTAAGAGTAAAAAAGTATCGGATAAAAAAAATACTCAAGTAGTTAGTTACTAGTTACTTTGGATCATATACTGAATATAGTCTATTTTATCTAGATATATACAGTAGATTACATTTATGTAATGTGTATGTGTGTGTATATATATATACAGTGAGGAAAATAAGTATTTGAACACCCTGCTATTTTGCAAGTTCTCCCACTTAGAAATCATGGAGGGGTCTGAAATTGTCATCGTAGGTGCATGTCCACTGTGAGAGACATAATCTAAAAAAAAAAATCCAGAAATCACAATGTATGATTTTTTAACTATTTATTTGTATGATACAGCTGCAAATAAGTATTTGAACACCTGTCTATCAGCTAGAATTCTGACCCTCAAAGACCTGTTAGTCTGCCTTTAAAATGTCCACCTCCACTCCATTTATTATCCTAAATTAGATGCACCTGTTTGAGGTTGTTAGCTGCATAAAGACACCTGTCCACCCCATACAATCAGTAAGAATCCAACTACTAACATGGCCAAGACCAAAGAGCTGTCCAAAGACACTAGAGACAAAATTGTACACCTCCACAAGGCTGGAAAGGGCTACGGGGAAAATGCCAAGCAGCTTGGTGAAAAAAGGTCCACTGTTGGAGCAATCATTAGAAAATGGAAGAAGCTAAACATGACTGTCAATCTCCCTCGGACTGGGGCTCCATGCAAGATCTCACCTCGTGGGGTCTCAATGATCCTAAGAAAGGTGAGAAATCAGCCCAGAACTACACGGGAGGAGCTGGTCAATGACCTGCAAAGAGCTGGGACCACCGTTTCCAAGGTTACTGTTGGTAATACACTAAGACGTCATGGTTTGAAATCATGCATGGCACGGAAGGTTCCCCTGCTTAAACCAGCACATGTCCAGGCCCGACTTAAGTTTGCCAATGACCATTTGGATGATCCAGAGGAGTCATGGGAGAAAGTCATGTGGTCAGATGAGACCAAAATAGAACTTTTTGGTCATAATTACACTAAACGTGTTTGGAGGAAGAAGAATGATGAGTACCATCCCAAGAACACCATCCCTACTGTGAAGCATGGGGGTGGTAGCATCATGCTTTGGGGGTGTTTTACTGCACATGGGACAGGGCGACTGCACTGTATTAAGGAGAGGATGACCGGGGCCATGTATTGCGAGATTTTGGGGAACAACCTCCTTCCCTCAGTTAGAGCATTGAAGATGGGTCGAGGCTGGGTCTTCCAACATGACAATGACCCAAAGCACACAGCCAGGATAACCAAGGAGTGGCTCTGTAAGAAGCATATCAAGGTTCTGGCGTGGCCTAGCCAGTCTCCAGACCTAAACCCAATAGAGAATCTTTGGAGGGAGCTCAAACTCCGTGTTTCTCAGCGACAGGCCAGAAACCTGACTGATCTAGAGAAGATCTGTGTGGAGGAGTGGGCCAAAATCCCTCCTGCAGTGTGTGCAAACCTGGTGAAAAACTACAGGAAACGTTTGACCTCTGTAATTGCAAACAAAGGCTACTGTACCAAATATTAACATTGATTTTCTCAGGTGTTCAAATACTTATTTGCAGCTGTATCATACAAATAAATAGTTAAAAAATCATACATTGTGATTTCTGGATATTTTTTTTTTAGATTATGTCTCTCACAGTGGACATGCACCTACGATGACAATTTCAGACCCCTCCATGATTTCTAAGTGGGAGAACTTGCAAAATAGCAGGGTGTTCAAATACTTATTTTCCTCACTGTATATATATATATATATATATATATATATATACACACACACACACACACACTGCCGTTCAAAATATTTTTTTTATGTAATTTATTTCAGTGATGCAAATCCGAATATTCATCAGTCTTTTTCGCCAGTCTTCAGTGTCACACAATCCTTCAGAAATCATTCCAGTATGTTAATTTATTATCAATGCTGTTCTTTTTAGCTTTCTATTCATCAAAGAATCCTGAACAAAATGTCACAGGTTCCAAAAAATATTAAGCAGCAAAACTGTTTCCAACACTGTAATAAATCAATATATTAGAATGATTTCTGAAGGATCATATGACTCTGAAAACTGGAGTAACAGCTGATGAAATGTCTGATTTGCATCACTGAATTAAATTATATTTTAAAGTAAATTAATTATGTATTATTCTATAACCTCTGACACTGAAACCTCTGAAAACTCCTCACATGACTGCTCTGAACATAACGAAACAAATGCACATTGACGCATCTTCTGTTCTGCAAAATGTAAACAAATGTAACGTTAGCCTATATTTTTGTATCACTGTCATGCATTGTGTGCAACCACTGATCTATAATAGAGAATATTATATATGCATCATTATATATAGATCGGTGTGTGCAGAGGTGGACGAGTTACATTTATATATATTAGAAATGTGGGTGTTTCCTCTTAAATTTAAAGAAAAGAACCTAGTAAAGAAAAAAGTAATTCAGAAAGCATCTTAACCCTTAAAAGAGGTCTTAAGGTCCAAAATTGTTAGGAGTACGGACTTTTAAGAGGCTTAAGAGTTTCTTTAGCGGAGGATAAAATGGACCAAACATGAAGGAGAAGAAATGAGTTGCACACAATGCATGACAGTGAGTTAATAAGACGCTACGCATTAGATCGTGCAGGGATAACGATCTTATTAAAGACACGCTAACATCTCAGACACCGCGCAGAAATGCCATAGCACCAGAAATGGACGTAATCACTACATTAACATATTTGGCAACTGGAAAAATGCAGCTATGCAGCAGCGATGATTTGGGTCTGTTACAGCACTTTCAGAACCTTATTGTGTCACTGTTCATTTCCTATTAAATACATTAAGTATGACAGCATGGCAAATAAAAAATAAAGAATATACATATATAATGTGTGTGTGTGAGTGAGTGAGTGAGTGAGTGAGTGAGTGAGTGAGTGAGTGAGTGAGTGAGTGAGTGAGTGCGAGAGAGAGAGTACGGTAAAACAGGAAAAATTACGTCTGTAATTTCAAAGTGAAGGCTTATAATAGACCCTACTCTTAAAAGCACTCTTTTATTTCCTTCTTGGACAACCAACCAATCACAGTCTTCAAAAGACTGTATGTTACCTAGCAACGGGGTCAGCCCCGCCTCCTCACTAAGATAACAGTTTCTGTCGCTTCCTCGCTCAGAGTTGCTCTCAGATTGGTCCTGAATCACTTTTAAGCTAAGACTCCTAGTTAGACATTTTTAAGCTAAATTAGGAGCTCTCTGAGAGGATTCTTACAATCTTTAGGAATACGGGCCCAGATGTTGGTACAGCACTCTCAGAGAAACACAGTTTGAGACTCGTCTGTGCTGCAGGTATCTAGTCATTAACAATAAACAGATAAATGCATAAATCGGTGAGCTGTGTGCTTCAAATGCTTTCAGGCTGGTTATCTGGTGGATGCTCAATGGCTCGTGCCACACATCGTGGTCAAGGGTTACTTGGCTTGACATTTTTTTTAAAAAGGGGTACCTAACCTACACACATGTAAATAATTAAAGCGCATATACTGTGTTAGAACTGCATCGCATATAATTATTTAATTAAATCATAGCTTTTGTGAATTCACAATTATGCTTAATTATGATTTTTAAATGGGTTTAATGTCATGCAGCCTTGGAAAATAGTCTAATAATGTGTTTTATGGATTCTAGTCTGTGAAATGCGGCACTTCTGGTATTTTGCGGTTAGTCGACGCAGCAAAATGAAGTCGATGATTTTTCAAAATCGACTAGTCGACTAAAATCGACGAATCGCGACAGCTCTAAATTGTACTTTAATCTCTACGGCACTTTTCCGATCAAGTCAAATGATGTCACCTTTATCTCTATAGCGCTTTATACATTGTTTCAAAGATATTAAATAATAATATTAATATTGCAGTAATATAATATATAAACAAAATATATAAATAAAAATAATATTTCAATTATGCAAACAGAATTAAATTCTGCTGTCAAGCAGCTCTAAAAAGAAACGGAGTGTATTTACTCTAAGGACAAATAGATCAATTTTTAGCAGAGGCTATTTACATGAACTCCACCCACCAATGCCTATAAACAGCACCGCAAAAGACACGTGTATTTCTGTAGAATCAGTGGCACAGTGAGTAAAACACACGAGATGTGTGCTGTTGATGCGAGCGATCCGAGTTCAATTCCGCCTTTTATCAAACTCGTGCAACTCTTTTTCCATCACATACCAGATCAGAAAGGCATTTATTTTCAATAAAAAATTAAGTAAATATTTGAAAAGTGGAAATTAAATGCCTCATTAATAATACAGTGTGCTCAGCTGTAGGTAGGTTTTTGTCTCAAAGTGGCGTTCATCAAATAAAATTTATGATTTTATTTACATGAATTTGAATTATGAATTTATTTACACTCAATGTTATTGCATACCGTTTTATAATGTAACAGTACTGAAGTATAAATATCTGCCACCTAACTACTATTTACACACCTGTTGCTAAAGAAAATGCTGCTATTTTAGTGTAAACAGAATTTATCATTATTTGCACTTATTGTAACTAGAATATCACTTTTTCCAATTAGTGTAACTGCCAAAAATATCATTGTTCAGTTAAAGACAGCTCATTCAGTTCAGTCCAGAGCCTATGTAAAGTTCTTCAATTATGCAATCAGTTCAATTGGTCAATATAGCAGTTTACTAATATGAAGCCTTATTAACAAGCCTTTGTAAAAGAATAGTTAGCACATTTGTTTGTAAGGCAACGACCTTGACAGCTGTGCTGAATTAATGTTTGTGTTTGTCATGTGACAATTAAGCATATTACTCTGAAATATTTGTTGCTTATTGTATACTGTTTCACACACTATTCTTTAAAAAAATAGTAGGCAGTATACACTGTGTACTGGGCAGTAAGCAAGTATGCCATTTTGACGGCCATTGCACGGCCATGTGTTAGGCCACCATGTGCTTCGCATACACGCATTAACACACAGTAAAACTTTACCTTTTCTCGTTCAACAATTACAAACACATACTCTTAACATTCAAACCCATTTTAGAAATGCATTATAATCATTCTAGTGATCTGATACCTAAGAAAAACGGAGAAATAATCACGAGTGATGCTGTGACGTTTCCTCAGTGAGAACACTGGCTGTGTTCGAAATGCCATACTATCATACTACTCTTACTATTTCTGCAGCATGCAGTATGTATGCTGTGCATAGTATGCAAATTGTCTGTATGCATGGAATACCTGGATGACCTACTATATTTGCCAGAATCTGCTAAATATAACTCAAGTACACTGAAATCAGTACAGAAGCTGTGTTCGGAATGGCATACTATCACACAACTCCTACTATATTGCAGTATGCTGTGTGAATACTGTGAACAGTATGTGAATTTTCTGTATCCATGGAATGCCCGGATTACCTGCTACATTTCCTGAAATTTGATGTATGCATCTGAAGACACTGCGTGGGACACTGTTTCCCAGAACGCAACGCGCTCCATGTGACGTTTCATCTTCAAACGCGTGAGTGAACTGGAGGTGGGGAATAGTAATTATAGGCTAAATGTAAGACTTGTATATACGTATATACATACATGTGAACTACAAACTATCACTGTGTATCTAGTAGGACATAAATTGTACTTTAATCTCGGCAGCACGTTTCCGATCAAGTCAAATGATGTCACCTCTCTAACGCTAAGATTGTTTCAAAGATATAAAGTAATAATAATATTGCAGCAATATAATATATAAATAAAAATAATATTTCAATTATGCAAACAGAATTCAATTCCGGAGTGTTTTTACTCTAAGGACAAATAGACCAATTTTTTGGCAGAGACTATTTACATTAACTCTGCCCACCAATGCCAGGCTGCAATAAACAGCACTGCAAAAGACACGTGTATTTCTGTAGTATCAGTGGCGCAGTGAGTAAAAGATGTGAGCTTTTAACGAGATTGACCCGAATTCGATTCCGACTTTTATCAAACTCGTGCTTCTCATTTTCCCAAGTAAATATTTGAAAAGTGAAATAAAACGCCTAATTAATAATACAGTGTTATGTAGGCTTAGCTGTAGGTAGGTTTTTGTCCCAACAAAGTGGCATTCATCTAATAAAATTTATATATATGACAATTTACACTCAATATGTTATTGCATACTGTTTTATAATGTACTACAGTATTGAAGTAGCCTATAAATATCTGCCACCTAACTACTATTTACACGCCTGTTGCTAAAGAAAATATTATTTTAGTGTAAATAGAATTTATCTTTATTTGCCCTGTTACATATTCAGATAACGCGCTTCTAATTCAGTTTTAATGTGCATCTAGACCAGGGGTCTGCAACCTTCAACGTCAAAAGAGCCATTTTGGCCCCTTTCCCACCGAATAAAATTCATGTGGAGCCACAAAATATTTGATGCCCAAATAAAGATAACATGGCATATAGTTAAAGTTTTATATTCAGTTATGTTACAGGGCATGCAGGGAAGTAGCAATCATTTCAGAAGTGAGAGGGACAGAAATGTAAAATGTAGTAATAATAATAATAATAATTATAATATTTATTTATGTATGTAAAATTGACAAAAAAAATAAATCTCTTACGTTTAATTGGCTAAGAAATAAAATACACTGCTGGACAGTAACCAATAATTTGTCTTCTATAATATTTCTGATAAATATTTTACTAATGTCAATTTTATGGTTATGATTGTACAATCAGTATATGTATACTACAAACACATTTTCCATTTTTATCACAAAATAAGGCAGAAAATATATTTTATAGCTTCTGTACTGTAATTTATGCTGTCAATTATCACTGTATCATTCATATATGTGACCCTGGACCACAAAACCAGTCTTAAGTAGCACAGGTATATTTGTAGCAATAGCCAAAATATACATACATAATGATGCCAAACATCATTAGAATATTTAGTAAAGATCATCTTCCATGAAGATATTTTGTAAATGTATTACTGTAAATATATCAAAACTTCATTTTTGATTATATGCATTGCTAAGAACTTCATTTGGACAACTTTAAAGGCGATTTTTTCAATATTTAGATTTTTTTGCATCCTCAGATTCCAGATTTTCAATTAGTTGTATCTCGGCCAAATATTGTCTGATCCTAACAAACCATACATCAATGGAAAGATTATTTATTCAGCTTTCAGATGATGTATACATCTCAATTTAGGAAAATTGACACTTAAGACTGGTTTTGTGGTCCAGGGTCATATTACCTGGAGAAGACTTGAACAACACATATCGTCTTCACGTTTCATCCGTTAAGTTTTATGCTTGTTATTCAGCTTAGCTACAGCGATAGCGGGATGCCTGTCAAAAGTTATTATTACTTCTCATATGAGTCCGTTTTGGACTTTCTGCGCGAGAGCGCCCCCGGCTTCGAGAATGAATGAAACATACAACGCATGAGAGTGTTCAGTGCTCCGTGAAGTTCACATCGTTTTGGATATGAATAAAACGTATCCAAAACGACGTGCCTATCTTTTCTCTTTTAATTTAAATCTAGATTTATTCACATTGGCCCTTGAAAACCTCTACTTTAACACACTTGACCGAGAAAAAGTGCAGGGGAAGAGTTTAGGTTGTATTAAAAGTCTGGGGACACCTCACCCGCGTACACCCATACAGGGAGCCACCGTAAAGGGATGAAAGAGCCGCATGTGGCTCGGGAGCCGCGGGTTGCTGACCCCTGATCTAGACCGACCGCAGATGAGGCATTAAGTGCATGGCACTGCGACCAACTTAACATTTTACAGAGTTTAATGTAGCAATGTGGTCGCTCAGTTTTTCTAGATTTGTTTTAATCGTATAAAAAGATTTGAACAAAGAAATCAAGTGCTACGCATGTATTGGCCATGACTTGATTGCAAATACAAAATTTAGACAAGTAAAGAAAACTTGTTATTATTAACTTGTTAACTTGTATTATTAAAAGAATCGCCCCTTTGTTTAAATATCATACCTGCAAACTCACAAGAGGTCAAAAAGGTGACATAGTTCGGAATTTAAACCTTGTAGGGGGGTCTGGGGGCATCACTCTTTCCCTCTTTTGGTCCTGACTGCTTCAGAGCTCTGAGAACAGCCACAAGACAAAACAACTGGATGGAGAGGAATAGCAAGAAATGCAGGAATGAAATCCATATAAAAATGTTGAATAAGATAAGATAAGATTATTTTTATTTGTCACATACACAATTACATAGAGAGTATATAACCAGTAGTGAAATGTATTCTCTGCATTTAACCCATCCTAAGTGAACACACACCCGGAGCAGTGGGCAGCCATGTTACAGCGCCCGGGGAGCAGTTGGGGGTTCGGTGCCTTGCTCAAGGACACCTCAGTCATGGTATTGAAGTGGTATGTCCATTAGGCCACGACTGCCCCTGAATGACACTACAGCAAAAAGCAGAGATTCAAACCCACAACCTTCCGCTTACAAGTCCGACTCGCTATCCATTAGGCCACGACTGCCCCGATGGCCATGTCTGCCCCGACTGCCCCTGAATGACACTACAGCAAAAAGCAGACAGGATGCAAGGCCAGTTATCCAGGCAGCAGCAGAACAGACCACCCTGTATTTGAGAGGTTTGAACTTCAGAAAGGTTACAGGATGAACCACTGCCAGGTAACGCTCAACACAGATCAGACACTGAAACAGAGGACGGATGGTGGTAATGTCTCCAATTAAAAACTTTAGTACAAATCAAGATGCTTGGATGTGGAGTCTTAGAAACATTATCATCAGCACATAAATAAAGGAATACAGAGAGAAAACAATCTCACAAACAGAGATTCCTTGTCCTGCTCCTCTGACGACTAGCCATATAATATATGTTGTTCTCATATGTTGTGAGGTTGGTTGATGGGAATCCATCTTCATAAAAGCTGCTCAGCTCTCTGTATATGTCTCTCTAAAAACACAGTAATAAACAAAGTCGAAAATCATTTTAAATCTTTACTAAAATCTAGAATCTCAACTATTACGTCACTTGTATAAATAAAAGCAATGTAGTCTGGTAAATTACTTACCTTAAGTCAATTTTCTGTCATTCTCAAGTAATCAGTTCCCATTTAAAATATCTTAGGAGTTAAAAAGTTACAGTCTGTGAGAATGAAAATATTACTAAATATCATAATCTTACTAAAACATAGTTTCCTGAGTTGCAATTGGTAAATAACCCAACGGAAAGCACAGCATAAGTGAAGTACTGGCTCTGTTGTATAAAGAAATTAATTTCACATCTCTAATATACACACACATTTTACTACCATGAAGTACTCGTATGCAAATGCACAGAAAATGAAAAAAAAGACAGATGATGCCATTTAAGGTTTGATATATATGATATATAAAATGGCTTTTGAGAGTTCTCAGTTCTACAAAGTTTTGGATATACATTGGGGATTCAAACATATGAAATTACATTGAAAATGTGGAATTCTTAAACCTGGGAATAAAGTTGAAGGATTCTGAAAAGTAAATAAGTAGAAAGAATAGACAAAAGCACTATGTGTAGGCCTCTGATCAAATTTATGACATTGACCAGGTGTGGCCTATTGCTGAAGCAGATCACAACTTGTTAACAATAATATAATTAAATATAAGAACTCAAGTTAAAACTGTGGAGCAACAGCAGCTATTTTAAAAGTATTCGCTCTGCTTCTAAATAATAGTCTATATAACCTGCCTATAACTCAATACAGCTGTTTGTAATAATTACTAGATTTATCTGATTTAAAAGGAGTTATGTGGATAACTGGGTTCCCTTTCAGTCGGTCACTCCGAGTCACGTCGGTGACAGACGAATTGGGAACTCGCTTAGAGAGACCAATCCACTTCGAGTGTAAACTAAACAAGAAAATGCACATTGACATGTGATGATTGCATCCAGCTGCCGCTGATCGCAGCGCGAGTATAACTAGGCAGCAGTGACTACTCTAATGAGAGAAGAATTCTGAACGGTGAGTGGGCCCGTACAAACCACCTGTAGTAACACACTTTCCTCTATGCACTAGACACTTTTCTTACACTGCTATGTGTACACAATCCCACAAAAGACTCAGAAATATATGTATGTTTACATGCTCATGCACTACTACAAATCATCTTGTACTGTTCCCCAGCCAGCTGCTTGACTCACAATGTTTCTCTCTGCACATGTACAGTATTTATGTGAAGCATTCGCATAGTTTGTATAGTTTGTATTTTTTATCTTTATCTTTAGTTGTATAGGGTAAACACTTATATATATAGTAAACTTAGTCAAAATCTGTCAGTAGGTTAGTTGTGTATAGGTTTATAGTGTTTTACTTCATTGTTGTATGTCTGTATTTATGTAGCACCGTGGTCCTGTGAGGCACGACATTTCGTTCCACTGTATGTCCCCACATGTAGCGGAATGACAATAAAGCTCAACTTGAACTTGAACGAGTTCAGCGCACTCTTTGGAGCTATTGGTGTTGGCGGTACAGCACTTCAGTGGTGGTGGTTTCCCGTGTCGAGTGGGTTGCACACATCAGACTGCACTACCCCCTGTTTGTGTTGCAGGTGACCATCTCCCCTGTGTGCTTAAGCACGCTAAAAGAGCTTTTTCCCTAAAAGAGCATTCACGGGTGCGTCTTTTTAAAGATGACGTTGCATCTTGTTTTAGACAATGTGTCAACCTTGCGTTTCTGGATGCGGTCGTTACCTGGTGCCGGGTGATGGTTACGATCGCTACCTCACGTGCCTGGGCATTAAGCACGCTGAGGTGGCATTCGTGGATGAGTCATGTTCTCATTGCGGGAAGAAGATCATCTCGGAGTTGCGGGCCAGGCTCCGTTACCTCCGCCTCGATCTGGTTCTCGTCCGGGCTGCAGCCAGGCGAGGAATACTTCAGGCGGTGACATGGGTGGTCTGAAGGTTATAGTGGTGGCAAACCCTCCAGGGAATCAACCCTCGAGGGACCATCGCTCCTCTTGCGCTCCACAACCAGTTGAGCTGCCAATGGAACTTGCTGGGCCCTCTACAAGGAGCGTATCAGCAGTATCCTTGGTGCTCCTCTCGACGACCGGATGTCGATCGCTGCTTTTGAGGGTGAGCCGGAGCTTTCTGGAGAGGAAGATTCAGCTGCACTGCTGCTCTCCGGGTGGCAGAAATGCCTGAGTCAGATCCAGAAATGATGGCTATGCTTTCCCAGGCCGCCGAGAGGGTAGGGCTCAAGTGGCGACCTCCACCGTGTCCCGAGCCCTCGAGGTTGGAAGACTGGTTTCTCGGGGTAGCTTGCGCTGGTTTCTCAGCACCCTGCCCCGGTGCCTTTCTTCTCGGAGGTGCATGGGGAGCTTACCAGGTCGTGGCACCTTTTACTGCCAGAAACTGACCTGCTAACTCCTCCTCCCCCACCACGAGGTCTCCCCCCGGTGGAGCGGTCAGTTGTGATGCAGTTGTGTCCTAATACCACCTCAAATCACCTCAAATTCTCTGGGTCGTGCAATGTCAACACTTGTGGTCCAGGAGCGTCACCGCTGGCTGTGTCTGGTCGACATGAGGGATGCCGACAAAGTTTTGTTCCTCAAGGTCCCTGTGCCCCAGACCGGCCTCTTCGGCAACGCAGTCGAGAACATGGCCCAGCAGTTCTTGGCTGCACAGGAGCAGACTGAAGTCTAGAAGTGTTGCATCCTTCTGAGTGCTGGCTCGTGGCGCCTCGCTGACAGATATTTGTAGAGCTGCTGGCTGGGCGACCCCCAACACGTTCGCTAGATTCTATAGCCTTCGTGTGGAGCCGGTATCCTCCTTTGTTCTCACCTCAAATGGGTAGAAGCACTGAGAGGCCCCAGTTTAGTGTCGGCTTGCTAAAACTGCTCCAAAGAGTCCGTACTGTAGACCCTGTCAAGCTCCTCCATCCCCTCGGAACGTCCGGCGCCAGGCCCTCACTCGATGAATCTGTGAGAACCAGTAGAGGGCTGGGTTCCATATGTAGAGACCTAAGTGGATCCCATATGTGTAAAGTCCATGGTATAGCCTCAGAGCCCGTGTTTCCGCGGCAGACTTTCTGCAATTTTCCAAGAGGGTTACAATCACCTCTAATCTTCCATATACACCTAAACGGCTGTTCATATGTGTAAGTGCTTCCAAAACCTCCATAGGGAAGGATGGAGCTTCCGCAACGTTCCGGTGCCAAATGGAACAGTTATGCTCTCAATTTAGTGAGTGGGTAGTGCTACGACAACAGTGACTGGCCTTCTTGTTGCGAGCCCCAACCTACACCAGAAAGGGGCGCAGGTGGCTCGCAGAAGACACTGGAAGGGGCAGCATCCATGGCGCTTTGGGAGGGATCCCAATTCGTCGGTCACCTACGTGACTCGGAGTGACCGACTGAAAGGGAATGTCTCCTTTATGCATGTAACCCTCATTCCCTGAAGAAGGGAACGGAGTCATAATGTCCCATCGCCACATCTGCTGTACCACCGCTGAGCAGCCGAGTCTCTGGCTTGGCTCCTCAGCGAAAACCTGAGTATGCGTTGCACCTACTGCCTAGTTATACTCGCGCTGTGATCAGCGGCAGTTTGATGCAATCATCGCATGTCAATGTGCATTGGCTCATTTAGTTTACACTCGAAGTGGATTGGTCTCTCCAAGTGAGATCCCAATTCATCGTCAGCTACGTGCCGTCTCCGTTTTCTCCTTCAGGGAACAAGGGTTACATACGTAACCAATATGATTTCTTAGATCTCCAGCCATGCAAACAAGTAGCTATTGATGCACACATTGCTACAAAGTCAGATCATACAAACGTCTTGGTACAAAAAAAAATCATTTTCTTGCTTCTATTTAATGCAAGATGAACCATCTCAAATTATAACAAAGGACATGACAATGTTTTACACAAATTTGTGGTGTTCATGTAGATTAAGTGCTGCAATTAGTAGAGCAGTAGGGGGACAAAAAAAAAGATTTTCTGAAATTCATGCTTATTTTTCAATCAACATTTCCTGCATGTTATACTAAATATAATTTAAAAACACAAACACTTTTTCACTGGCTATGTTTCACTGCCATTTTATTTTATTTTACTCTCAAACAAATTGTGAAAATTAAAATTTTAGACTTATTTTTACAAATGCAATGATAACATGCAAACATTTGCATTTCCATTAATTAACATGTGATTTAATGTGTTGTTTGTTATTCAAACCATTGTTATTCATTTAAACAACAAATACACATGGTGTGATTTATGCTCACACTGTCAGGGTGCGCGGGGAACGAAGGAGCGAGGAGACCAGGAGATATCATCAAACATAGGTTTTAATGAAACACGGAAGACATTTAACAACCAACACAGGACACAGGAGACACTGGGCTTTTAAACAAAAGGAAATCAAACGAGGAGAACTGAAACAGGTGGGGAGCAATCAAAACACAGGTGGAGACTAATGGAGACAAACGAGGACAGGAACAGGAAGACCAAATATGGGCACGAGAGGGGAAACGTGTGACATGGGGAACACAGGTCTGACAGTACTCCCCCCTCCCGAACGGTCCGTCCCGAACACCATCCAGGGGGGGGGGGGGGTGTTCGCTCTGGAGGCCTTAAGGGACATGGAGACAGGACAGGACAGGAGGCCTCCAGGGCGGCGCCCATTCTGGGAGCCATGGCGGAGCGGGGAGGTCGGGAGGCCATGGCGGGTCCGGGGACTCGGGAGGCCATGGCGGAGCAGGGAGCTCGGGAGGCCATGGCGGATCAAGGAGCTCGGGAGGCCATGGTGGGACCGCCTCCGAGACCGCGGCCCCAGCCCCCACCTCAGTCTCTTCGGCCGGAGCCCTACTACCCACCCCCCAAAATTTCCTTGGGGGAAAATAGGGGCTCCATCGGGCACTTGGGGGTGAACTGGAGGCATGGACTCTTGGGTGCTCTCGGGAAGCGCGGACTCTTGGGGGCGCTCGGTAGGCGCGGGCACTTGAGGGCGCTCGGCAGGCGCGGACACCGGAGGGCTCTTGCGAGGAGCAGGCCCTGGAGGGCACTTGCGAGGAGCAGGCACTGGAGGGCACTTGCGAGGAGCAGGCCCTGGAGGGCACTTGCGAGGAGCAGGCCCTGGAGGGCACTTGCGAGGAGCAGGCCCTGGAGGGCACTTGCGAGGAGCAGGCCCTGGAGGGCACTTGCGAGGAGCTGCATCTTGGGGGCGCTCTTGAGAGCTGGACGGAACCAGCAGGGGATCTGGAGAGCTGGACGGAACCAGCAGGGGCTCTGGAGAGCTGGACGGAACCAGCAGGGGCTCTGGAGAGCTGGGCGGAACCAGCAGGGGCTCTGGAGAGCGCAGTCGAGGAGCGGGCACTGGAGAGCTCTGGCGAGGATTAAGGCATATTTGGCTTGCCATATTCTTTGCCGACAGGTAAGGAAGAGCCGCAGGCTGCGGGGGCGGGCTTGGGGGAGCCACGAACGACGGCAGGCTGGTTCTGGCTCGGGCCCGGACACTCTCCAGACACCGGAGGATCCCTTCCCTCCATTTTAGTCCAGTGGTATCTGGGAGGTCCACGGGACGATGGGAATTGGCCCCGTGCCAGAACAGAGAGAGGATGGTAGCGTCATCTATTGCCTGCAGAACTCCCGCGAATACTCGAGGAAAGGGAGATCTCGGTGGGCAAGGGCGATGAAGCAGGCGGCGACTTCCATCGCCACGGGAGCAAGGAAAAAACAGGAAAATAAAAATACTTTTCAAAAACAGGAAAACAAAAACAAGGGAGGAGAAACACCGCTTCTTCTGTTTAGGTTGGTTGTTCTGTCAGGGTGCGCAGGGAACGAAGGAGCGAGGAGACCAGGAGATATCATCAAACATAGGTTTTAATGAAACACGGAAGACATTTAACAACCGACACAGGAGACACTGGGCTTTTAAACAAAAGGAAATCAAACGAGGAGAACTGAAACAGGTGGGGAGCAATCAAAACACAGGTGGAGACTAATGGAGACAAACGAGGACAGGAACAGGAAGACCAAATATGGGCACGAGAGGAGGGGAAACACGTGACATGGGGAACACAGGTCTGACACACACCTGGCATGGAAACAATCAAAACAGTGTCAGAGAAAAAATTGCTCTTATATGAAAAACACACATAATTCATAATCTAAAATGACAAGTGGTGACACAGTGTTTGTTATAAATTAAAATATAATCAAGTAGTATAGGAACTTTTTATTTCTTTTTATTAAGGTAAATTAAATATTTTACACAAAAATACCTAGTCTTTTTCCAACTCTACAGTTCAGTCATTCAACACATTCACCCTTTGTTACCCTAAAGCAAAAACATGATCTTCCCTATTTGTCATAGTAAACTATCTTACTATTTGAACTTGCTAAAGCCAGTAGCTTTAAATATATTACATTTTCTTTAATTTTTTTCACTTTCTTATCACTTAATTATGAGCGAGATGTGATATGGAGTTTTGAAGAAGGGCAGTTACCACTCCGCCGATGATAATGAAGAGCCTGTGCAAAACCACCCAACACAAAACAATACAAGCTAAACAGTGAAGTATCTTGCTGTAGCAGAATATAGAAGAACCCTGTGAAAATAAAAGGAACTTATAAAATGAACAGTCATGATTGATGTCAAAATGAGATAAAATGCTCTTTTATTCGTGTGGTTTTTCTCTCTCTTTCTATCTCCTGTTCCTGACTGCGTCAGAGCTTTGAGAACAGCCACAAGACAAAACAACTGGATGAAGAAGAGGAGAAACTGCAAGAATGAAACCACATGAAAATGAAATTGTTTGTCACTGCAGTGAACCTGCAGAACACACAGGATCCAATACCTGTTATCCAGACCACAGCAGAACAGACTAATTTATATCTGAGTGGTTTGAACTTTGAAGGTTACAGGATGAACCACTGCCAGGTAACACTCAACACAGAGAAGACAATGAAATAGAGGATAGATGGGAATGATGTTTCATGTTAAAAACTTCACTAGACTGAAGAGCACTGGTTCTTGGAGATGAGAAAACATTCTCAGCAAAGAGATCAACGCATACAGAGAGAAAATGATCCCACAAACTTGATGCGAGTCCACTTTCTGTTCCTCTGACGATGAGCCATATGACATAGGAGTGTGTAGGAAGAGCAAGCAGCAGACTGAAGCTCAACACAGAAATCATGACAGCGGTCACTGATATGCTTTCATATGCTGTGAAGTTGGTTGAAGTAAACACTTCACATGCGGGATCCTCAGAAGAGCAGTTTATCGCTGTACTTCCAAACTTCAAATTACTATCTATAGAAAAGTAAAAGAAAATTGGATATATTTTAAGTCTTGGCAAACTCTAATCTACATTTTACTGTTTCTAAAGAAAATGTACCTACACTAAACACCCAGGTGCTGGGTAGTTTTTGTGTAACTCAGCTGCTGGGTCAATTTTACTGACAATACAAATGATGAACCCGGTTAACCGGTTAAAACTGGATATATTTGTCAACAGTCATTTTAGACACATACACACTGTAAAGTTTCAGGAGTGACAACTGCATTTAAAGACAGGAGTGAATCCCCTAAATTATTATTCTGTGTGTGTACGGAACAGAACTCACTTTTGAATTGCAATGATTGACACCGTGGTAACCATAGTAACTTTCTGCCATCTTATGTGTTTGGTATCCACTATTTTGATTACAGAGACCAAAGACTCATTGCCCAGTTTCAGAGACCAGGCTTAAGACTAGTCCCAGACTAAATTGCATGTTTGAGCTGTCTTAACTATAAGCAGCTTGCACTGACATATCTTAAAATACGCCAGTACCATTGTTTTGTCTCAAGATGCACACCAGTAATGTTTTTTTTCCTCTTAAGCATGTTTATTAAAGCTACCTAAATGTCCTAATTTAACTAAGGCCTAATCCTGTCTTAATCTAAGCCCTGTATGTGAAACCAGGCCATTATGTTCTGCAATGTGAACTAAACCTCCGTCAACAGGAGCGTCATGTTTTGTTTACGCTTGGAAGGCTGCTTCACAAAGCCCGCTTGCACTGTTATTATAAGCATCTTTGGGCTTGTTTTGTCTTGGCTCATAAAGCATTCAAGTTTATGGAATTATTAAAGTGTGCAGATGCAGGTCGCAATATTATGGTATCATTTTCAATATAAAATATATGTTCGGCTGGGCTGAAAAACGCAACACAATAGTCAAGAGACCACAGTCTAGCGAATGTTTATATTGAAAACCAATATAAAAGCAGTAAAGGAATGAAAAATCTACGTATTCTAATATTAAATGACTTTAACTACACACTTATTTACAATTTGCATAATTCTTTAGAAGGAATTCATAAAATAAAAAAGATTTAAAAAATACATTTAATTATTAAAAAGTTTACAAAACGATTTTTACCTTGAAAACTTAACCCTCTGGGGTCGAATACTTTACACACAGACAGGAGAAATATATCTATAGAAAGCTTGGCATGTCTACTTTTAAATGAAGAAACTCTTGCCGAAAACAAATATTCTGTGATAAAGCAATCCGTATGAAACCATTTCTCATGTTTGGTCACTCGATTTGATCCTCCAAGCAGTTTCTCCCAGAACCATCCAATCTTATCTAACTGCTTGGAGATGCTTCAAAGCTTTTCACCTCTCGTACAACCTGCCATTTCCCGATTTCTCCCTCCTCTCGATCACATCTTTTGTCTCCTACCTTAACACCTGTAAGAACCTCCATGCCCGGTCCATCAAAGGTTAACTAAGCGGCATTCAATTTTTTCACAGATTAATCCACGGCACTCCCTCTCCCGAAATAAATAGTTCTCAAACATCTCTTTTGATCAAAGGCATTCAGCGCTCTCATCCTCCAATCCCAGACACTAGACAACCCTTAACCTTAGACATTCTTTCTAAATGCATCCACATTGTCCGCACAGTGTACCACTCACTTCATACCGCTCGTACACTTGACGCCATGTTCATTCTGGCTTTTTTCGGTTTCCTGAGATGCTCGGAATTCACATTACCTTCCAAATTCAAATCCAACCGTCTCTGACCTTTCCGTGCTCAACAGCGAAACCATCTCCTATTTCATCAAACAAAGTAAATCAGATCAGGAAAAAAGAGATCATTTCGTTTACATCTTCAACCTCCCGTCACCAATCCAACCGTACCAGGCCCTTTTTTCTTACCTCCAATACAGAAGCTCCCAGTCCACATCCCCTCTCGACCCTCTTTTTGTCGATGACCGTAACCACCCCGTCACATGTTTTTGGTTTCAAAAACATCTAAAACTCACCCTCGTCCAATCAGGCATACCCGCAGAAAGATTTTCCAGCCACTCCTTCCGAATCGGGGCAGCAACCACAGCAGCTAAAAAAGGCCTCTCACAGCAGCAGATCCAAGATCTCGGTCGATGGTCATCAGACGCCTTCAAGAGCTACATCAGGACCAATCATCTTCACATAAAGAAAGCCATCTTACCCTGATCAGTTAAATGACATGTAATACCGCCACCGCAGTGCCCTGCTAATTTGATACTGCCGCTGCAGTGCCCTGCTCATTTTTTATACTGCCGTTGCAGTGCCCCGCTCATTTTTTATACTGTCGTTGCAGTGCCCCGCTCATTTGATACTGCCGCAGCAGTGCCCCGCTCATTTGATACTGCCGCAGCACTGCCCCGCTCATTTGATACTGCCGCAGCAGTGCCCCGCTCATTTGATACTGCCGCAGCAGTGCCCCACTCATTTGATACTGCCGCAGCAGTGCCCCGCTCATTTGATACTGACGCTGCCGTGGGCTCTCCCTTCCGGTGCAGCAGAGCTGCAGCCCCCTCCGGTCGCAGCGGGAGCCCTCCATCGGTTGTTCCGAGTTTCCAAGGCTCATTCAGCACTGTACAGGGCTCCCCCTTCCGGCGCAGCAGAGCCGCAGCTCCCTTCGGTCGCAGTGAGAGCCCTCCATCCATCGTTTCGAGCCTCATGGCTCATTCAGCATCAGACAGGGCTCTCCCTTCCGGTGCAGCAGAGCCGCAGCTCCCTTCGGTCACAGTGAGAGCCCTCCATCTGACGTTTCAAACCATGCCAGCTTTCAGCCGCAAGAGGGACTCTCCCTTCCGGTGCAGCAGAGCCGCAGCTCCCTTCGGATGCAGCGACAGTCCCTCACCTGGCCTTCTATCGTGCTCCTCATTCGCCTCCTTGCACAACCTATTTTTCTTCACAACAAGCATATTTTTGGGGGGTTACTAACAATTTCCTCTGCGGCTGCTGTCTCATGCCATTAGCTTATTTTGGGGAGTTATCTGGGTTCGGGCTCTATCCCGAGCTCGGAGCCCTCCCTCCTGACAGCACGCCAAATATGCTTACTTATTGCTCAATCATATTATATGTTAGTGTGAACTCGTGAAATTATGTTTTATTAATAAGGTTCTGGAGGAGCACGATCAGATAATCAGTCTGGCCCAGGTGGAGCTCGTCAGCTAATCACCTTAACAAGCACATCAGGTGTATACAGTATATACAGCCAACTCACCTCTGTTCTAAGACAGCTTTCCAGCATCCCGCCTCCACTCCAACTCCGCACTCTAATCTAATTTCATCCCATTCTTGGGATGGGCGGGGGGGGGGAGTTCTCTGGGTTCTCCTGGTAGCTCGCCTGTTTCAAAAAGCGTCCATCCAGTTATCCTCTAGATGGCTCGCATACATCACTTCGTGGACGGCGCGCACCGGACCCCCGAAAATTTAAGTCTAACTCATGCTAGGCAAGAAAGTAGAACGATCAAATATATATTTATTAAAAACAAGAAGAAGGTCAGAACATCATTAAATCATACAAGAACTTCAGAACACCATTGACACCATTGAAACATGAGCCATAGAACAATATTAAATCACAAATTGAAACATCAAACATCAAACAAGTGGAACAAGTGAACACAGAAAACATCAGAAACAATGCTGGGAGCCTAGATCATAGAGTGGGTTTTGAGAGCCTTGGATTTTAAAGTTTTCTTTGCTCTGCCAACTTTTTGAGTTCAAAGGGTGATTTCAAGGGCGAGAGCTGCACGACAGCCTTCATCTTTCTGAGCTCGGTGGCGGTGCTGAGTAGCAGTCTTTTTGGTGTTTGGGGGGGATCTTCGCTGGTTCTGGGGCTAAGCTGTGGGTCAGCTTTGTCACTGGCGGTAACTGCCTCCTCCTCTGTGCCCTCCTAGAAAGAATTAAAAGGTAATCAGCAATTTGTCTGAACTTTCAAAACTGTTAAAGCAAACCAGAAAGAGATCAACTTACCTGGCTGGTCTCACTGGCTGATGAAGATGACGGGCTGGGAGCCTTGGCAGGTCTCTTTCTGGCTTTGGTGGCAGTGGCGGCGGGCCGCTTGCGCTTGGTGGGTTTTGGGATAGCCTCCCCCTTGACAGGTGAGGATTCAGGCCCCTCGAGGGCTTGCTCAAAAAGCAGGCGATGTTCCACCGCCTGCTTCGGGTTCAGGTTTACTGCATAAAACTTGTCGGCAGTGGATGTGTCGTGACACATGAACTGGGAGATCTTGTACCATTCTTCCGGCTTGTGGCTGTTCTTGGCCTGGACAGAGAGAAGTATAGCCAATGACTTAGGAGTGTAGACATACACACAGACACACACACAATATGCATCAGAACTTACATGGGTGGCGATGGCGGTGCGGATGTCAGTAAAAGTTGGACACCCGGGCAACCCCATTGATTTCCAAGCCTCTTGGAAATAGGCATTCAAGTTCTTACAGGGACTGGGCTTGGACATGAAAAAGAACACCTTTGCTGCGTCCCACCCAACAGCCCGGACCTCAGTGCCAGGAACTGCCGGAACCAGTCGTACTTCTCCTCCTTAAGTGCAATCTGCGCAGCCTCGAATGCCTGGTTGGTCTTGTGTGTTGTAATCTGTGGAAACAGTAAAAAGTGTTGTAAACGCTTATGGAGATTTTAATGAGATAACTGTGCAAAAACTAAGAAAAACACTTACGTTAATAACATAGGAGTCGCCACTTTCGCTCCCTCCGCCTCCTCGATCAGCATGTTTTGGAAAACGCCTCCCCGATGTCCATAAATGGAGGCCAGGTAGGCGGTCAGGTGGCCATAGAAGCTCCACTGATCTTTGGACTCAGGTTGTGTTTTGAGGCGTTCTGCGTGGAGTGAGGGAGAACCATTAAGGGGTGCTTTGGAAGCGAAAGTTGAAGAGGCATGTGTGGCATGAGGTGAAAACTTACCAAGATTTTTTGGGATAGCCTCTTTGGCCAAGGACTAGCACTTCTGCAGCACTGATTTCGGGATCAGCCGCTCCTCCTTCGCTGCCTTTACCGCAACCTTGTGGACCACCACCTGCCACCTCAGTGCCTTGATCATGGCCCTCATCTCACGTCTGAGGCTGACCATGACGTATCTGCCACGTAATCCAAAAATTGGGCCACATTCTTCAAGTAATGGTGGATAGTTGGTTCGGTTATTTTGGATTGGTGCAGGTGGTTGACCCATGACCTCATTCTATTGGTCTCGTTAAGAAAGGCCAAGCTGGCCAGGTTCGACTTCACGACCGCCATGTAGCCCATGAACTGCTTGATGCGATATATCTTGGAGGCAACGTTGTTTTTCAATTTCTCCGAAGGGTCTGCACCCTCCTGGTGCCTCCGGTATTCCTCAATCAGCTCATCTGTAAAACAAAACACACACAAAAAAATTAAGGCCACAAGTAAGACGTAAGGACAAGGAAACATTTTGGACGAAGTGTTCGGGACACCTGACACGAGCGTTGTACGCACTTAATGCCGGCACGTGTTCGGGATAATGGGCCTCGGACTCTGGCAACGGAGGGAGGGGCAGCGCCGATTCCACAGTCTCCTCACCCTCACCTGGGACGGCCCGGCGGTCAGCGTGCCTTCCTCCTTCTCTGGGGACTGCAAAGCGGAGAGCAGCTTTCTGTTCACCCGAGCAACCTGGGAGGCAGGAGAGACGATCCTTCTTCTTCGAAGGAGGCGGTACCGCCAAGTGACATCCTGCAGTGTTGAACTTAAGCTGTCGACTTGAAGATTCAAGTCTGTGACCTTGTGCTCCAAACTCTTGCGGGCCTGCTTGCAAGCAGGGTTGTCGCACTGGCTCTCCTCCTCCAGAAGAGCTTGGTGGCGTCGAATGTTTGATTGTGGGGTCCTCACGTACAACATATCACTGGGCCAAAATCCTCAGCTTTTGGGAAGGGCTTCAAAAAAAATCATCAAAAATATTCAGGGAAAAATACAGACATGTGCTCGCCCCTTTTCTGACCGTTTGACCCCTAAACTAATCATGTAGCAGTTTGGCGGACACGCGGAACCTTTTGACCCCTAAATGAGATTGTAGGGTCACCAAACTATTCCGCCCACTCGAGGGGACCATGACGATATGCAAATGGCGCACTCAGATCGATCGTACCTTTCTAAGCCGTGTCCACGAAGTTACTATGGTAAACCCATTAAAATAGGTGGAGAGTGGGATTTTCCTAGAAGGGCCCCATGGCCCCCAAATTTTGCACTGTGGTCCCTGGGGGCCCCCCAAATTACATACTGAGGGCCCCGGGTTCTAAAGCGAAAGGAACATTTTTTTGGCTCTTACACAAAATCTCTGCTGTAGGCCTCTCGGCCTTATACACAGCAAGACACTTTTGAGGTTTTTATGTTGGGAAAGGTCAGTTTTTTCTGCAAGGTCCTAGAGCCCCGTGGTTCGGGGCCGTGCGTCAGGGGCCCCTACTTAAACAGAATACTGAATCTTGAGGACCTACGACCTGTCTTCTCCGAACGGGAGACGTCCCACTTGCCAACTAATCGTGTAGCAGTTTGGCGGACACGCGGTCCCTTTTTTGACCTTTTGACCCCTAAAGGAGGTCGTAGGGTCACCAAATTTTTCCACCCACTTGAGGGGACCGTGATGATACGCAAATGTCGCACTCGGGTCAATCGGAGCTTTCTAAGCTGTGTCCATGAACATACTATGGTAAATGCATTCAAAAAGGTTGAGAGTGGGATTTTCTTAGAAGTGTGCAAGCATGCCCAAATTCGACAGAGGAGTCAGGAGGACACCCCGGAGCGCTGTACAGAAAGTGCAGGTCGATCGGAGGAACTTTTCTTGGATGTCACAAACCTGCCAAAGGGGCGCTGGGCGTGTGCCCCATCATGTTTTCAGGCCAAAACTACAAAAAAACGGTCCTGAAATGGACAAATAGCAGCCCCGTGGACAACTAGGGGGCGCTCCGTCATCCTCGAGATAGCCTAGACCCAAGCTGGACTTTTAGAAGGCGCTGTTCACAAGTTTAGTAGGGAAGAGGACAAAAAGTAGGTAAGCGGGACTGGTCACTCCCCCGCACTGACCGCTACGTGCATCTAGTGGGCAAAGGGGAAGTTTAGTAGGGATTTGGCCGTAAAACATGAATTTAGTAGGCAAATGGACATTTAGGAGGTAAGAGGGACCTGTCACTCTTGAGATTGTTAGGCAAATGGACAAACGGCAGGTAAGTGGGATTGGTCACTAACCCCATGACCATTCACTAGTAGGGGAAAGGGATGTTTAGAAGGGTTTTGGGCAATGCTTACCGATTACACCACAGAATAAGCTACAAATGGACATTTGGTAGGCCTAGGGACATGGGTGGGGGGTGTCTAAAGCCACCCTATTCTGGGGACAGCATGTCGGGGTCTGCGGACCCAGGGGTAAGGTGAAAATGCCTGTTTGCATACTATATAAGTGTCAAGAGTACGCCATTTCTGGCCTACGGTCCATCGCACCGACTATGCGTACAATGGCAACCTATTTGAATGGGATTTTTTCCACGAAGCGCCTAAAAGTACTTACTCAGAGACTTCCATATGTAGTACTGCCCCTGGCCAGTCCATATGTGTATCTCCACATGGTACCTCCTTTACGCAGGATGTGGCTTCCGTAGCGTTCCCCTACTTGGAGTACGCTTTACCAGTGTTATCCATACCCACTGTACGGAACAGCAGTGGCGGTGATGGAAAGGCTCTGGGCAAGAAAGTGAAGTTAATAGTATTTCTGGTAGAAATCAAAGAAATGATTGGTGAAATGTTATTTTGCTTCTGAATACAAATATTTCATTATTTATTTTCGTAGCATTATTTATTAATATCTTGTCCTGCTATCTGCAGTGTTTAGGTCAAATCAAAATGTTTGAAAATCTTTTCATATTAATGCCTGAAATGTCATCGCTGTTTCTTGCATTAAAATTTTGGTAACTGTTTGTAATCTTTGTTTTTCAGAAATAGTTTTATATTACAATAAAATAACTGCATAGAAAAAACATATATGTACTGCCTTGCAAAAATGTCTTACATCCTCTGATTGTGAGACCTGTGTTCCCCATGTCCTGTGTTTCCCTCCCTCTTGTGCCAATATTTGGTCCTTCCTGTTCCTGTCCTCATCATTAGTTCATTAGTCTCCATCTGTGTTTATTACTCCTCACCTGTTTCTGTTCTCCTTGATTCATTCCCTAGTGTTCTTAAGCCTTGTGTCTCCTTGTCTCCCACGTCTGGTATTGTTTGTGTGTCTGATTCCCTGGATTACATTAATAAAAGGAGATTGTATTGTTTCTCCTCGTTCTCTGTCTCCCGAGTGTTGTGACACTGATAAAGACTCCACATGTAAGAGTGAGAAGCACTTGGAAGTAAATTTGAAAGTTTAAATGGAATTGGACAACACTGTCAGTGTTGTACAAGTAGTGTAACTATTTCAGTTACTTTGATTAATGTAATTGTTAATCATTTTTATTAATCTTGTATTACTTTTCTAATTTGAATTACTTTTCTAAATTTTTAACTGTTAATCATTTTGAAACACATAAATTTTGAAACACTTAAAGGGCAAGTTTAATCTTACAGTACTCAACACTTATTACTGTCAGACTTCTCAAAATCCTTCATCACTTGAATTACAATAATAATCATTTCATTTTAAAGCACAGCCACCACAAAATCTTCAAAGACTTCAGTACCTCGTCTTACTTCGAGATCATTCTGAGGTTAAATACGGATTCAAAATCATAACAAGTAACTGTTTTAATAGCTATGAGACTGGTTTTGAAATCAAATCTTTGCATAGCTATGACAGAAAACAGTGGCATCTAACAGTTAATCTTAAAAAATAAAGCATATACATACACCCAAAAAGGAAATAAAACTGTTATTGAATAAGCATGTGTCCTATTCTGTGTCCTAAACTCCTGAAACATTGGTGTCTCATATTTTACAGCAGTCAATGAAATTTGGGAAGTGAATCAATCATATCTGTATGTGTGTGAAAATACTGTATTCTGACCTTAACATTTTAATAATTAACTAATTTAATTACACATTTTTTATTAGTAACTGTAACAGATTAAAGTTAAGTTTATTTTGTAATTAAATTACATAAGTCTGTTAAATGTAACTAGTTACTCCCCAACACTGAACACTATGTTTAGTGTGTTAAAGAAAAGGAATGATTTGTTGGTGCATATAGGCGAGATTTTAGTTAGCATAGTTTAAATAGGGCTGTAGTCAAGTCCACCTTTGTCAAGTCTAAGACAAGTCAGAGACTAGGACTAGTTGAGTCCAAATGAGAGTCAAAACAGAGACAAGAAAAAAAAAGAATCCGCTTCAAGACCACCTTCCTTTTGATAATTTATGTGATGCAAGAGACAGCATATCTTCTCTTCTAAGTTAATCATTTTGCATTATTATTTGTAATGATCAAAAAGCATGTGCAGAGTAACAACACTGTAGAATCACATTAGGGCATTTTATTCACTTTAGGTATAGCAACTTCACATTTTCTGTCTTTTTATTATAGTATAACAATAACATTCTGGGCTGCCAATGGAAAATGTAACAAATAACAAGCAACACAAATCTCACTAAAAAATCGACATGTTCCCATTCTTGACCTTCTTACTACTTCTCCAAACTAAGTCCTGGAGGGCCAGTGTCCTGCAGAGTTTAGCTCCAACTTGCCTCAACACACCTGTGTGAAAGTTTCTAGTATGCCTAGACCTTGATTAGCTGCTTCAGGTGTGTTTAATTAGGGTTGGAGCTAAACTGTAAACTCTAGGACCGAGTTTCGAGTCCCCTGTCCAAAAGTAACCAAAACAATAAACCAAAGGTGTTATGAATAAAGACTGGAGGATTCAAGTTGCGGAAACAAGAACGGTTTATTGCAAACACGTCAGACAGGTGAAACTGAGGAAACAAGATTGAGCTCTCCGTAGGTTGGGGCAGGTAGCGCAGGGAAACAACGGGCAGCCAAGTGTCCGGTGATAGAGTCCAGGAACGGCAGAGATCAGGAAGCAGGAACAGACGAAAACCACTGACCATGACACGGCTGAGGATCTGACAACACAAGACAGCATGACAGGATCTAATATAGCCCCTGTAAATGATCCTCAGCTGGAGCGAATCAGCCTCAATCAGACACACCCACACACAGACACCTGCACACACACACACACACACACACACACACACAAAACAGAGCGAGGATGGGACCGTGAGCCCATGAACCGTGACAAAAGGAGCTTTTTCAGCAGCTCTCCTAAGCAAGGCTGTGTAGCAAACATGAACACCCTCAGCTCTGTGTGTGTGTGCGCATGCATTTGTTTGCTGTTTGCTTTAGGCCATATGACATACACTGCGTTTCCCACAGATTTGCGCTCTTTATGTGGCGGCACTTCCCCGGGGGTAAATAGCTTGTTCGCAATCACGTGATTCTGATGACGCACAGAATGCAGCTGGAGGGCAGGAAGAGATTTTTCTCCGTAGGAATCACTGGCAGAAACTCAAAATGCCTAATTATATGGAAGTGCTATTTGCTCGCTTTCTAGGCTATAATAATTCAGAATTTAAATAAAAGTTGTTTTATGTGCTGCTAACAGGACCTACGGTCACAAACATGCAGCAAAGTTTCAGGAGTGACATACATTCTGCGACCCTCATTTAAATGCGGGATTCACTTGAAATAGCTTGTGCTCTATTTAAGTTTGAAAGAAACAACTTCTCATTTCTGTCTTGATGTTTGTGTTGATGTTGACTTACAAATGATGACAATGAAAGCAATCAAAACCAACAAAAGAGCAATGATATTCAAATGCTATGACAAGTCTCAGTTAACCTAATGCAGCACAAGCAGCAAGGTTTTTATTATTTATAATAAATAAAAAGGAGCAAGATAATGTTAGAGGCCTTTTTTTACGTTTGGTTAATTGTATAATGAATACAAAGAAAATAGCTAGAATACGGAAAGAATAGAGAAGCTAGTGTTAGCTATGTGCACCGACAGTTCATTCCTTTTCTTTAACACACTAAACATTGTGTTCAGTGTTGAGGAGCAACTAGTTACATTTAACAGAATTACGTAATTTAATCACAAAATAAACTAAACTGTAATCTGTTACAGTTACTGAGAAAAAAATTGTGCAATTAAATTAGAGTTACTTAGGAAAATGTTAAAGATCACAAAGGGGGTTACATCAGAATATTTTCACACGCTTTCAGATATGATTGATTCACTTCCCAAATTTCATTGACTTCTGTAAAATATGAGACACCAATGTTTCAGGAGTTTAGGACACAGAATAGGACACATGCTTATTTGATAACTGCTTTATTTTCTTTTTGGGTTCATGTATATGCTTTATTTTTTAAGATTAACTCCACTGTTTTCTGTCATAGCTATGCAAAGATTTGATTTCAAAACCAGTCTCATAGCTATTAAACCAGTTACTTGTTATGATTTTAAATCAGTATTTAACCTCAGAATGATCTCAAAGTAAGACGAGGTACTGAAGTCTTTGAAGATTTTGTGGTAGCTGTGCTTTAAAATGAAATGATTATAATCGTAATTCATGTGATGAAGGATTTTGAGAAGTCTGACTTGCCCGATTTAAGTGTTTCAAAAATGATTAACAGTTAAAAACAGTTAGTTTTTTTTGAAAAGTAATCAAATGTAATCAGTTACATTACTTGGTCCCACTTTATATTAGGTGGCCTTAACTACTGTGTACTTACATTTAAATTAATAATTTGATACAATGCACTTATTGTGTACATACATGTTCTTACATTGTACTTACATTTTTAAAAATACCTATATGTAGTTACATCTGCAATTACATTTATATTTACACTGTTGACCCATCCCTTACCTTAACCCACCCTTAAACCGACCCATACCACCAAACCTGTCCCTAACCTTACCCATATCCCACCTCAATAGCAGCAGAAGTGTGTTGCAAAACAATATGACCACAATAAGTACATTGTACTTATTTTTTGATGTAAGTACATAGTTAAGGCCACCTAATATAAAGTGTGACCCATCACTTTACTAAAGTAATTGAAATAGTTACACTACTTATTGCATTTTAAATGTGTAATTTATAATCTGTAACCTACTACTTTTCCAAAGTAACCTTCCCAACACTAACCGTGTTGCCCAATACCTCCTTGTTTTTCTTGAAAGTCTAGATACAGTTATTTAGAAATATAACTGAACAGTTTACACAATTTAAATCCCACAATTAATTCTCAATATAACAAGGAGTGGTCTTTTAACACAGAATGATGTCTATCTGGGCAAACATGAATACACACAAAAGTTTGTAAAAACACAATTTCATTCATTCTTGTAAGAATCAAAATGGCACATGAAAATGAGAATTAAAAAAATAGTATTGCTGCTACAATATTGTGAGCTTTGAAATGAAAACCATCTACAGAGAAGCAACGTTAGACATATAAGAGGTTGTTTCTTTCGAACTTAACTGAACTGAGCAAATAGATTTGCTACATTTAATAATTATAGGGTGAAACAATAAATGCAGTTTGGATAATTATTGAAATATATGAGCCTATATATTTAATTATAAATGTTTCAATTCTTCCTACAGAACCCCAGCAATAATAGTATATCTTCCAAAAATAAATAAATAAATAAAAAAACAAAGCAGTATTCCAATTTATTTTAAATGATCACTAAAACAAACGTTGAGTTGTTAATTTGTGGACACAATATAATTTTTTCCCCACATGTCATGTCTGGGGCTCCGTAGTTTTGCCATTAGCAATAGCATTCGCATTTAAACTATGCTTTAGACAAAATGAGTGAAATCATAAGTTTTTTTTTTTTTTTGAACAATCTGTTTATTGAGATGTAAAAAAATCTAACAATGTAATACAACAATATTGTAGTTACCTCTTTTAATATGAAAAAAAAACAAACAAAAAAAAGCACAGGTTATTTTAAATAGTAACACAGGCTATTCCAGACAGTAATACAATAGGAAGGAGAAGTTGAAAATCCAAAACATAAGAAGGCATATACCAAATCAATTTTCAGCAATGGTTTATTTAAATAAATCTATGAAAGGGGAGGGGGGGAATAGGTCAAATGTCAAGTTATCTTGTCTTCTCCGGTCTCATTTAGTACATTGCCAAAATCTGAATTTGATATAAAAGATATAAAGGGTGTTCAAATTTTCTCAAAAGAAGAAAGTTTTCCTTTTAACATAAAAGTTATCTTTTCCATCGCTAAACATAAGGACATGTTATTGATCCACTGTACAACAGAAGGCCTTTCCACTTTCTTCCAGTACAAAGCTATCAGACGCTTTGCTTGAAGTATACTAGTATCAACAAGTTTACGAGTACTGCCATGGTGAATAATATTTTCAGGAATAATTCCCAAAATAAAAATTTCAGGTTTCATGGGTAGATTTATAGATATCATCTGGAAAATAAATATAGCAACCTCTTTCCAAAACTCCTGCACCTTCGGGCAGTTCCACATGCAATGCAAAAGTGTACCTTTATCAACTAAACATTTGATGCATGTGTCTGGAATATTCTGGTTAATTTTATTTAATCTAAGTAATATACGTTCTCATAATCCAGTTATACTGTATTAATTTGAGATTACTATTAAATGTTTGTAGTTGGGCTTTCATACATATTTCTTCCCATACATCCAAGGGAATATTTAGATTTAAATCTTCTCTCCAGGAAGCCAATTTAGATTCTGATGATTCTTTGGAATCTAACATTTCTAACATTTTATAAAACATAGATATTAAACCTTTAGATTCGGCAGGTTTTGATAACAGGTCTTCAAGAGATGTCTTATTAGGTTTTGTAAGCTTTGCCCCTTGATAAGAAGAAATATAGCTCCTAAATTGAAGGAATTTAAAGAAATGCTTTTTGGGAATATCAAATTCAGCTACAATTTCCGCAAAGGACATTAGATCATTTTCCTTATAGAAATCCTAAATTTTTTGCAGCCCTCTATCAAACCACATCTTAAATCCTGGGTCCGATCTGGCTGGTTTAAAACACTTATTTCCCCATATTGGGGTAAAACATGATAAAGTATTGCAATGACCTAAATATTTATATACATCACACCAGACGTTAATTGTATTAATTAGGGTTAAAGGATACGATATCTTTGTCTTTTCTGAGAGATTTAATATCTGCCGAATAAAGGTAAAGATTAAGGGGTAATTTTGACTTTATAAAGAAAGATTCAATGTCCAACCAAGATGTAGAAGATTCAGAAGAGAAATAATATAAAGTAGATCGTAACTGTGCTGCCCAGTAGTACCACTGTAGATTTGGAAATTGGAGACCACCCCTATTATAAGGCAAGTATAATAATGATAACCGAACATGAGCTCTTTTATTATTCCAGATGAAATCAGTGAATAATCTCCGAAGTGTTGTAAAGAAGGAAGATGGAGGGCAGAGAGGAATATTTTGAAACAGATATAATATTTTAGGAAGTACACTCATTTTTATTGTATTTACACGTCCAATTAGCGATATAGGTACATTTTTCCATCTTTCAATAAATTTAGAGATAGTGTTCAAAAGAGGTTGGTAATTAGCTGAAGATATTTGATCTATGTTAGCCGTTATTTTAATTCCTAAATAAACAAAGGAATCTACCACATTAAATTGTGTTAAAACTGGTATTTGACTATCACCATTATTCAGTAAAAGGATACATGATTTAGATTGGTTTATTTTATAACCAGAAAAGTTACCAAAGAGTGAAAGAAGTTGTATTAGAGAAGGAATGGAGTGAGCCAGATGTGTCAAGTACAGAATTACATCGTCTGCGTACAACGAAATGCGCAAATCTATTGTGTCTGATCTGATGCCTAGTATATTACTATGAGACCTTACTGCAATGGCAAGTGGCTCGATTGCCAAGGTAAAAATAAGGGATGAAAGGGGGCACCCTTGACGAGTACCCCTTTGAATGTTGAAAGCCTTGGAAACTATATTATTAGTGAGCACTTCAGCCATAGGATGTGTGTAAAGTATCTTAATCCATTTACAGAAGATCTCTCCAAACCCAAATCTTTTAAGGACCTCAAATAGATACGGCCACTCCACCCTGTCGAAAGACTTTTCGGCATCTAAGGACAGAATGGCCGCGTCACAAGTTCCCTTTTTAAGATATAAAACATTAAGCAAGGTTCTAACATTGTGAAACCCTTGCCTGCCCTTAATGAATCCATTTTGGTCTCTGTGTATTATATTAGGTAGAAGTGCCTCCAACCTCCTTGCTAAAATTTTACTCAGTATATTAACATCTGTATTAAGTAATGAAATTGGTTGAAATGATTCACATTTTGTATTTATTTTATTAGGCTTAGGTATTAGTGTAATGAGAGCATGTCTTAAAGATTCTGGGAGCATATCATTCGCAAAAGATTCTTTAAACATATCTAAAATAGGTCTGGAAAGTTTTCTTTTAAATTTCTTGTAAAAATCTACATTAAGGCCATCTGGTCCCGGTGTTCGGCCTGCTGTTAAACTGTCACTGGCCTCTGTAATTTCTTCTTCTGTTATATCCATGTCTAGAGACCTTTTTGTCTCTTCAGAGATAGTAGGTATAGACAGACTGTCAAGAAATTCTTTTTGCATATTACCTGCATATTCAGAGGAATATAAAGTCTCAAAAAAGCATTTAAAAGTGTCATTTATCTTTACTGGATCCACTGTAATGCTGCCACAATTATCTTCAATAGAATTTATTGTTCTTTCAGATTGCTTTTGTTTAATTCTTCAAGCTAACAATTTCCCTTCCTTTTCACCTTGATCATAATAATTTTGTCTTAACATCATTAGACTAGCTGCTGCTTTTTTGGCAGATAGTTCATTATATTTAGTTCTAAGATTCAGCAGTTCCTGATGAATATTTAAGTCATTTTTATTTGATAAGGTCTTTTCTATAAGTTTAATTTTAGTATCCAATTCAGTCAATTCTTTCTTATATCTTTTTGATTTACAACCCCAAATCAGAAAAAGTTGGGACAGTATGGAAAACGCAAATAAAAAAAGAAAGTAGTGATTTCTAAATTTACTTTGACTTGTATTTCATTGCAGACAATATGAACACAAAATATTTCATGTTTTGTCTGGTCAACTTCATGTCATTTGTAAATATACATCCTTTCCTGTCATTCAGACCTGCAACACATTCCAAAAAAAGTTGGGACAGTAAAGCATTTACCACTTTGTAATGTTGCCATTCCTTTTCACAACACTTAAAAGACGTTTAGGGACTGAAGACACCAAGTGATGAAGTGTTTCAGGTGTAATTTTGTCCCATTCTTCCTGCAAACAAGTCTTAAGGTGGGCAACAGTACGGGGTCTTCGTTGTTGCATTTTGCGCTTCAAAATGCGCCACACATTCTCTATTGGAGACAGGTCGGGACTGCAGGCAGGCCAGTCAAGTACCCGTACCCTCTTCCTCCGCAGCCAGGACTTTTTAATGTGTGCAGAATGTGGTTTTGCATTGTCTTGTTGAAATATGCATGGACGTCCCTGGAAAAGATGTCTTCTTGAAGGCAGCATATTGTGCTCCAAAATCTCTATGTACTTTTCAGCATTAATGGTGCCATCACAGAAGTGCAAGTTACCTTTGCCAAGGGCACTGACACGACCCCATACCATGACAGACCCTGGCTTTTGGACTTGTTGCTGGTAACAGTCTGGATGATCCTTTTCTTCTTTGGTCCGGAGCACACGGCGTCCATTCCTCCCAAAAAATACCTGAAATACTGATTCATCTGACCACAGTACACGTTTCCACTGTGTGATGGTCCATCCCAGATGCCTCCGAGCCCAGAGAAGTCGACGGCGCTTCTGGACACTGTTAACATAGGGCTTCCTTTTGGCACAGTACAGTTTTAACTGGCATTTGTGGATGTAACTACGTATTGTGGTACTTGACAAAGGTTTGCCAAAGTAGTCCTGAGCCCATGTGGTGATATCGCTTATAGATGAATGACGATTCTTGATGCAGTGCCGCCTGAGGGATCGGAGATCACGGTTGTTCAGCTTAGGCTTGCACCCTTGTCCTTTATGCACTGAAATTCCTCCAGATTCCTTGAAACTTTTAATTATGTTATGCACTGTTGAAGGTGAAATATCCAAATCTCTTCCTATCTTTCTTTGAGGAACATTGTTTTTAAACATTTCAATAATTTTCTCACGTATTTGTTGGCAAACTGGCGATCCTCGGCCCATCTTTGCTCCTAAAGGACTAGACCTTTCTTGGATGCTGCTTTTGTACCAAATCATAATTACAATCACCTGTTGACATCACCTGTTTCAAATCACATCATTATTTAACCAATTTACCTCATTACTAGCCCTAAATTGCTCCTGTCCCAACTTTTTTTGGAATGTGTTGCAGGTCTGAATGACAGGAAAGGATGTATATTTACAAATGACATGAAGTTGACCAGACAAAACATGAAATATTTTGTTCATATTGTCTGCAATGAAATACAAGTCAAAGTAAATTTAGAAATCACTACTTTCTTTTTTTATTTGCGTTTTCCATACTGTCCCAACTTTTTCTGATTTGGGGTTGTGTATATATATATATATATATATATATATATATATTAGGGGTGGCACAGTACATGTATTCGTATCGAACCGTCACGGTACAGGCATCTCGGTTCGGTGCATGAGACCTTACGACGAATACAGGCAATTCACCCCCAATCCAGAAGGGGGCGCCCGCAGCAATGCAACGCTGTTTGATAACCGCCAGCAGAAGAACAGCGAATGCCAACGGTGACACAGAGGAGGCTGCGCTGATGTTTGGCTCACTGTATTTTATTTTGATAAAGTACCAACTAGCTGTCAAGTTAGCAATGCTGGAACTGATGTGTGTGTGTGTGTGTGTGTGTGTGTGTGTGCGCGCGCTCCGGCGTGATCACTTCAACTGTTTCCTTATACCAGCAGAATCAACTTTAAACACTTATTGTCTTATTAATAATCACCGTATAAAGGTCTGCTTTTATTTGTGTACACTCACAATGAAAACAAAACAGATTTTATATATATAACATGTAATAATATGTAGTATTTTCACATCTAGATGGATTTTTTTTATTTGCACTACTGTCTGTTCAAAATAAATGAAAAGAAACCGAGCATACTAGATTTCTTTTTTTTTCATGTTGTACCGAAATCGTATCGAACCGTGAACCCCCGAACCGAGGTACGTACCGAACCATGACATCTGTGTACCGTGCCACCCCTAGTATATATATATATATATATATCTATAATTATCGTGAAGGGGGGCCCTGCAGTAAGTCATAGCCCGGGGCCCAGTACAGTCTTAAGACCCTGGTCATCATATATGTTTTTCTTTTTTTTAATTATCAAGTTCAAAATAAGTTTAATCAATTAATGAACTTTTATTAATACTATTCATAAAAGACTATCAAACTCAACTTGATCAACTACACCACACTAACTTATTTCTAAACTAATTTATAAGTAGGAAAGAAGACTTTTAATACTTAAGATTTTGTCATTTGCAAGAATCTCCTTCACCTGAATAACTGAATCTAAGATCTGGTCGTATACAGTAATTTTATATTTCTTTTTATATATTTATAATTTTATATTTCCCACTCCGTGAGAACCTAAAACTCCAATAGCTTATGTATTGCAATTGAGTACACAGGTGCTACATATTGGATCACAATATGAACATACTCTGAATTTTATTTTTAATATTTTTTATGCAGCTACTATTCTGACAACCCAAAACTTCTAACGATTCAATTAGTAATTATGATGAATTTAAGAGATTATAGACCACTCCCCACAACATATAATAAAGCAATATATATCTATCATTACCAGTGGTGTAGCAAGTCAGCCCCGGGCCCATATGCAAATAATGCCCCCCCCCCAAATGAAATGGGCTCCAACTCGGTTAACTTGTTGATTTTTCTGATGTAAATAACGTTACGTGACTATTCACAAGCTATTTTAATTATGGTATAAATGCTTGGAAATAATATTTAACATTTTCAAGTTCATTCATTGCTCGCTAGCCACCCAATAATCGCAATAAGCTTTGTGTTTTTTTATTATAACACAAAGTCTCATCCTTCTGTAAATTATAAGATCAGATACAAACAATAAATGTGTTTTGCGCTCTTTTATTTGTAGTGAGGTAACTATATTCACCTCAGTTCAAGCGGGATGTGAATCAATGATATTTTACTCTTTAATATTTGCAGCATGAAATAAACATGAATAAATATTTGAATGCATACTGAAAAAAAAAATCAGAACAATTTAATACAAACGAATGTCTCACGAAATTGATCAATTAGAGTTTCAAAAACATCTATAAGCCTATTTATTGTTGTTTTTCGTGTTAAGAAAGACTAGTTGGATGCAACAGACATTTTTTTTTTTAGAGAGTGTAATTTTCACATTAACTTCATGCAATATAACATGATTTTATTATCGTAATTTTGACTTTATTCGTAAAATAATATGACGTTAATCTTATTAAGTTATTTTTCAGCTTGACACTAAAATGGCGCTGTAGGGTATTTGTACTACATGCAAACACAATCTTGGCACAGTGGCCCAAAAAAACAAACCAAAACAAGATTTATACAGATTTCAGGAGGCCGTTCTTATAGACTTATAGAGCTTAAACATAGGATGAGAGCAGTTCCAGTTCAATCGCTCAGACTCTGGAGTTTCAGCACCTCTAAAACAATCTGCAGAACTATAGCACTCATTATCACAGAGATCAGGGAAAGAACAATTCACACACAACTCAGGTGTTCATTAGCATGAGCAATGACACCAGTTAAAGAAATGAGGCAGAAGCACAAGAGCATCACAGACAAAAGATGACTGTCTCACTTTACATTTGTATTCACACACCTAAAGCAAAATAAATTCATTTAGAATTTTACATACATCCTTCTGCTGAATTTCTTAATTTTGACCAATAAAATTGTGTCTTTCGCAGTAATGATATTGAAATGACAATAATACATAATAAATATCCAATCATAAATTTGGAAAGGAGGATTTTGAGTGCACTAACAAATTTGTTGCATCAGTAACAACTAAAATATAATTTAGCACTCTCAGCAAAGCAGACTCACTGCTGTGAATAGACTTAAAACCTAACTAAAAAACTTTCAGAAATATGGTTTGTATTTAGAAATACAAACCATAAAATACAAATACACATTGTGTTTAGCCCAACACAACTGTTTCTAGTACATTTAAAAGAAGGAGATTAAAGAAACCAGAGAAATAGGCCGATAATTATTTAAAACAGACGTCTAAGGAATAATTACTTCAAAAGACAATTATTCTGGTCACAATTAAACCGTAGCCTTAGAAAATCATCAGAAAGTGAAATGCCATTTCAATTTTAAAATTAATATATTTTGCTTTAAAAAATATATTTTTGTCTGAATACAAATGTGAAATCATTGTAAGTGTCACCTTTTGTCTTTATTGACTGCTGATGCTTCTGCCTCATTTCATTAATTGGTGTCTTTGTTCCTGCTAATCAATACATGAGTTAAATGTGAATGCAGTGGCTGAAGGTGAGACATTCCCTGATCTCTGTGATAATGAGTGTTATAGTTATGCTGATTAGATTAGAGCGGCTGGAAATCTGGGTAAAAACCTGTAACTGCTTACATCCTTTATATTCTAATGACGGCCTCCTGAAATCTGTATAAACTACAGTGATTCAGTGCTTTAGTCAGTCTTGACTGCAGCGCCACACAGTAACATCTCAATCAAGAACCTGCTGAAGATTCACTCAGACTCCTGATCTTCACTTCTGAGTTTACTACAGACGTATCTGGATATTGCAGGTATTTTGCTTTCAAAACTTTTAATTTAATCAAAATCATACTCCAGTTCTTATAGAAGACAGATTTGGTAATTTTCAGTGTGTATCTGATATTCATAGATGGCTCATATGGGGAGGAAAAATATGTTTATAAATCAATTTCTAATAATTTAAATCTAGCATCTTAATAGGTAACTTGTTTATATTTATAATCACATTTTAGCACAGATTATACTGCCAATTTTAATAAAGATAATCTGGGGAAATGTAAATCACATTTCATTTACATATACAATAATTATTTTAACCATTTTAATAAAAAATGCATTCAGACAGTCAAAATCAGCAGTTTTAAACTCACAATCAATGTAATTCTTTACAGTCATGGACCTACTGAATAATGAAATCCACTTTAACCAAATAAAGCTGAAATTTGATTTATTGCCTTTCAGGGAGATACTGATACAGAATAAGATAAATACATTGATATAAGGATTCCGTTTCAATTAATAAACTAAATAGTTAAATCTCTGCAAACTTTTTTTTTTTTTTTAATGAATTTGTAATATTCATAAGTTATTCCCTATCCTGTAATTTTAAGACCAAGATACTGGAATGTATCCTTGATTGAAAATATCACAACTGCTCAGTAATTTATCATGAATTGAACATGTGCTGATGGAGAAACAGAGCTTTATGAAATTCCAAGTCAACTGAATCAATTTACAAGGTGATTCACTGTTTTGAATCGCTCGAATCAGCACACACTGATGACACCTGCTGCTCAAAACAGTGAAAATAAAACAAACACAAACGTGTAACAGCAGATTTTACAAACCAACTGCAAATGTTTTCATTAAAATGCAATCTATTAAATATAACCTACAAAGCAGAAAGTACAGATATCAATTTTAATACAAAGATGAAACTTGTATATCATTTGTGTTCTAAGTGCTAGCTTTTGTTGTTTTTGTCTTATCAAGCCATTTCAGTCCATCACTAATCACTCTGACTCCCTCACAAGTGCACTGACTACTGAACTAGGGAGCTGATTGAGACACACCTAGAGATTTAGTTTGGACTTATTTATTTCTGTTAATCATTCTGATCTTAAACAGGACAAAGTGTCCAAACACACAGAAAAACTGCTGAAGCGACCATTAAACTAATTGATGGTTTATTTAAAAGATAAGGTTATTTGTAAAGCGCATCCACCCACGAGAAACACAAAAGGCGAGTCTTATGCTGCGTTCAAGTCCTCCTGGGACATTCGTACTTACGAGTTGACAAGTCGTTATTACGACGTCGGGTGCATTCAAGTCACTTTGGTCGGAACAAGATGGCGATTTAACTTTTCTACATAAAATTCAATTATTTTTTTTAACTCTACATCTATAAAATGATGAATGAAGAATGTGCATCATTGTGCGTTTTCTTTTTTCTGTTTTTATTTAATTTATGAAGGTGATGTAAACTGAATTATATATTATATTATAATTATACAATAATATAACATTTTGTATGTGTAACTTATATAGTTTTATTGTACATTACAAAAAATAATAATTTTAATTTCAAAATACCGACGCTGCATATCTTTAGTCTTTTTATTCATTTCAACATTTTTTCACTGACACGCCCCCAACTTCACAGACACCAACGAAACTCTGCTTAAAGAATATCGAGTTTCCCACTTTAACGACTTTGTGGCGCCTTTTTTGGTTCAACTGTAAATACGATGTCCATGATGAACGCACCATGCATCGAATATCGACAGTTTAAACATTTTCAGTCGCTGGAGAAACCGAGCTTTTTAGACTGACAATTGAACAAATGATTCCAAAATGACCCAACTCACAGGCTCACGTTTAATTCGACAAACGTGTTTAATGAAAACTAAACCTAGAGAAAATGTTTTCATTGAAGTGCAGTCTATTAAATGTGAACTCAGATAACTAATATATACAACCCCAAACAGAAAAAGTCTGGGCAGTATGGAAAATGCAAATAAAAAAAGAAAAGATTTCTAAATTTAAACTTGTATTTCGACAATAGAACACAAAATATTTCATGATTTGTCTGGTCACATGTCATTTGTAATATCCTTTCCTGTCACGACTGCAACACATTCCAAAAAAAGTGGCAGTAAAGCATTTACCCTTTTATGTTGCCATTCCTTTTCACAACACTTAAAAGCGTTAGGGACTGAAGAACAAGTGATGAAGTGTTTCAGGTGTAATTTTGTCCCATTCTTCCTGCAAACAACTTAAGGTGGGCAATGTACGGGGTCTTCGTTGTCGCATTATGCGCTTCAAAATGTGCCACACATTCTCTATTGGAGACAGGTCGGGACTGCAGGCAGGCCATCAAGTACCTGTACCCTCTTCCTCCGCAGCCAGGACTTTGTAATGTGTGCAGAATGTGGTTTTCATTGTCTTGTTGAAATATGATGGACGTCCCTGGAAAAGATGTCTTCTTGAAGGCAGCATATTGTGCTCCAAAATCTCAGTACTTTTCAGCATTAATGGTGCCATCACAGAAGTGCAAGTTACCTTTGCCAAGGGCACTGACAAAACCCCATACCATGACAGACCCTGGCTTTTGGACTTGTTGCTGGTAACAGTCTGGATGATCCTTTTCTTCTTTGGTCCAGAGCACACGGCGTCCATTCCTTCCCAAAAAATACCTGAAATACTGACTCTGACCACAGTACAGTTTCCACAATGATGTCCATCCCAATGCCTCCGAGCCCAAATGACGGCGCTTCTGGACACTGTTAAAAGGGCTTCCTTTTGGCACAGACAGTTTTAACTGGCATTTGTGGAGTAACTACGTGGTGATCATCATGTGGTGATATCGCTTATAGATGAAGACGATTCTTGATGGTGCCGCCAGGGATCGGAACCGGTTGTCAGCTTAGGCTAGCTCCCTTGTCCTTTACGCAATGAAATTCCTTGAAACTTTTAATTATGTTATGCACTGTGAAGGTGAAATTCCAAATCTCTTCCTATCTTTCTTTGAAGGAACATTGTTTTTAAAATTTCAATAATTTTCTAGATTTGTTGGCAAACTGGCGATCCTCGGCCCATCTTTGCTCCTAAAGGACTAGACCTTTCTTGGATGCTGCTTTTGTACCAAATCATAATTACAATCACCTGTGACATCACTGTTTCAAATCACATCATTATTTAACCAATTTACCTCATTACTAGCCCTAAATTGCTCCTGTCCCAACTTTTTTTGGAATGTGCAGGTCTGAATGACAGGAAAGGATGTATATTTATAAATGACATGAAGTTGACCAGACAAAACATGAAATATTTTGTGTTCATATTGTCTGCAGAAATACAATCAAAGTAAATTTAGAAATCACTACTTTCTTTTTTTATTTGCGTTTTCCATAACTGTCCCAACTTTTTCTGATTTGGGGTTGTACATCATAACTACCTAAAGGTGAGCTTTCATTATAAGGTGTGTTATTTTATGAATGTTTTGAGTGTGTAATCAGGTGATTTAAGTCCATTAACTCTCACTCCCTCACTAGTGTGCTGACTACTGAACTAGAGCTGATTGAGACGCACCCAGAGATTTAGTTTGGGTTTATTTCTCTCATCTTAAACAGAACTGAGTGTCCAGAAAACTCCTGCTGAAGCGACTGAGATCCAGACACACTTATAAAGATGGCGTTTATTAAAGAGGAGAGTGAAGACTTCAGGATTGAAGAAACATTCAGAGTCAAACATGAAGATACTGAGGAACAAACAGGTCAGTTTTCATTCTCAAAGCTCAACTCACTCATTTGATCTTTATTCAGATATCCAGCTCCACAGAAATGAAAGATGTTTTTGAAGAATGTCATATGCGTGTCCTAATTGAAGTGGATTTATTTGACATGGAGCGGGTCGATGCATGTGGACAGACATGTTGAGATCACATGACCGGACAAATACTAACGCTGGCTTCATGTGAACCTGAGAAGTTCCTTCCCTCATATCGGTCATTCGTTATTATGACGCATCACACATTAAATTAAGAAAAAGTCATAATGCAGAAGTTGTCTAAGCAAATTTATGTGTAACATTAATCTGTGTATCATTCGTTCAGTTGTTTTTTTATTTCATATTAAAAGTAGAAATATGAGAAAATGGATTTTTACTTTTTTGTTTTTACTTCTTTTCCCCCCCCGAAAAACAAGACTTAAATTTTCGTTTTTCGTTCAGGGGTACAAAAATGAATAAACAGCTTGAATATTTGATTACTACACATGGTAGGACCAGCGGTTCTTAAAGTGATAGGGGGGTCAGCGAAATTTCCAGACTGTAAAGTCGCTTTTTTTATCATGATATATAGGCCTACTGTGATTTGTTCCAAAGTGATTTATATGATGCATTTAACGTTAAATAATCTAGATGAAGCCTTTTAAAAGACAAGTATTCGCTGTGGTTCATGTTTGTGGCATGCGCCAGAAAGACGCTCAAGGAGACAGAGATGCACTAAAGCAGTGCATTCTTTTGTTCTCTTTATTTTCCAAAGGCATGACATTTTGTAGTTATTTTGAACGTAATGTTACACAAATAAAAATATAAATTTTACCATGTGACTATAAATAACAGAGTATTATGTAATTCGCGGGAAATTCAAGCATGGCACTGCGTCATTACTTCACGTCTGTAAACATAAAGAAGTTTTCCCGGCTAGTAGGCTATCTATCGCATGTGAGGATCCTGCAGGTGGAGGATCGTTTATAACCTTTTCTCACAGCAGCTAGAATAATTAAATATATCGTTTTGATGGCGGATTGTAATCCAGAAAGGATTGTTTGTTTATGAAACACGTGAATGAAATTAAATTATTCCAGTTTTAAATGTGCTTCTGATTACAGATTACAGCCTGGGATTACACATTAAAATAAGATTTGTATTTTAAAGAAAACCTGTTGGAAGGGAGCATAATTAGCTTTTTGGGTCAAAATAATTTCTTAATATGAAATTCGAATGGCATGACGATTAGATTGTACAGAAATTTAAATCTACACGCTAATACACACTATACACATAGTCACGCAAGGCTGATGTTGTTAACATTAATAATTTGAGAATAAAGTATAACAATAATAATAATTTGCACGGTTTGATGTGATATGAGCTAACTGATCGTTAGATTTAAGCACCGTTGGTAGCGCGATTTATTGTAATGTTTTTGTTTTCCTCAGTTGGTCAGAACAAACGTGGCAGACTTGTTACTTGTTCAGATGGCAGTATATGCTGAAAATTCTTATTTGGGTCATATATTCCAAGACGTAGGCTAGAATCTGATTGTGAAGTACGGTGAATATCAACACCGGTGACTGACAGCAACACATTCACCTCAAAACATTAGATTCATCCGTGCTGGAGCCGTGCCGGAGTACAGCCCACGCAAGGAAGATAATTTCGCACACAGCTGCAATTCCAGATTTTCAAACAGAGATGGCAACAAAGAGGCAAAATTTACGGACTGCAGCTTTAAACTGCTTTTAAAGGGGTCATATTATGCTTTTTTAAAGATCATCATTTTGTGTATTTGGTGTAACAGAATATGTTGACATGCTTTTAATGTAAAAAAACACATTATTTTTCAAATACTGTACATTATTGTAGTTCTTCTATGCCCCACCTCTCTCAAACACTTCGTTTTCTACAAAGTCCCTCCTTTAGACAAGCACAGACTGCTCTGATTGGCCAACTGACACAGTGCATTGTGATTGGCCGAACACCACAAGACTCGTCGGAAATGTAACGCCCCTTACCATAATCGCGAGCTTCAGCTTTCAAAATGAAAGTAAAAACGGTTAATAATGTTCTTAGTTTTACCATCAATTCAAGCCCGAGAGGGGAACAGAGTCGCGTGACACAGTGATGATGCTCATTTGTGTTTGCAAACGAGCCGCGATTTAAAGGCACGGTCACACTGCACTTTTTGTTCCATTGACGCATGCGAATGTGTCAGACCGGAAACGCAAGCCCATGCGAAAAGTTTTGCATTTCGCTGCGTTCCAAAGTTCAAACTTGGTGAACTCTGGCCTGCGAATTTGCATCACGTGATACCGTGTGACCAACGGCAGATCGATACTTCACAGCATGACCTCGTATCTGAATTAAAAGAACAAATTTAAAACTGCAGCGCTGCAGGAAAGTGGAGTAGATTGTATGTTTTGCTGAATTTAAGTTTTTGAAAAGATGCTGCACAGCATGATGTCATATCACAACCGTTGTAGCATGCGAAACGATTTTGCATGCTCAAAGTCTAGTGTGCGCCTTAAAGGGGTGGTTGACTGTTTTTTTTCTAGGCTTGATTGTGTTTATGGGGTGCAGTCTAACATGTGTTAATGCTTCGTTTTTTTAAAAAACGCATTATTTTTCACATAATTTACCTTTATTCCTCACCGCTCTGTCCCTTCTCTGACAAATGCCTCGATTATTTCCTAATCGGGTTTTTATGAAGCCCCTCCCTCAGAAATACGCAATGGGCTCTGATTGGTTAGCTGGCTCAGTGTGTTGTGATTCGCTAAACCGCCTCTACTGCGCGTCTGAATGTCCCGCCCCACGCCTCAGCGGCATGTGCTCCGGTTGTATTGTCAACAAGGGCGTCGTGTATATTGCTTATCAATTTGAGCCCCAATGAGACTCAGAGGATATTAGTGAAGAGGATCGCGCAGAACCTGTGCAAGCACGGCTCTTAATGGTATGTTTGATGTTGTGGTCTCATGCTTTTAGATATGCTGTTATTATGCTACTGCTTATGTTAGCTTTTAATATACGGTTTTATTCTGATTAAAGCTTTAATACAGTACGGCAACCGCACACGTGTCCATGTATAAGTCTTCTCACTGCTAGTTTGTTGGAGATGATCTGACGATCTGAATGAGAGAGACACAGGGCTTGTGAAGAGCAGGGCGACACGAGGAACAGTATTGAGAACAGTTGCTTTAGAACATTGATTTTAAAACTTGGAATCCATTAGAATCGTTAGAAGACAGAATCACGATTCATATATGAAGATTTTTACATGCACCCCTAGTTTTCTTTTCTCTAAAGCAGCACAACATGGCCTCGCTCCCTTCGTTACATGTTCGGGCGGGGTTTATCTGGGTTTGTGACGTATCAGACCCGTGAAGTAACTCGTAGTCCCTTACCAGTCATTTTTGTAGGCATTAAACTTCCAGAATGTTAAAGGACGATATCTCCATTTGCATTGAACTTTCAGCACTGCAACTTTGCAGATATTGTTTATGCTCAAACAGCAACATTACACACTAACTGACGTTAGAAAAGTGAAATCGCAATCAACCACCAAGACGATTTCTGACGCGCTGTACACTCCACTGTGATGTGACCCCGTCTCTCTCTCTCTCACACACACACAAGCCACAATTAAGATGATGTGCTAAGATGTGACCCTGTCTCTCTCTCTGAGTGAATGGTGAGACTGAGCGTGGTGAGTGCGTTTGGAGAGCGCGTGGTAGCGTGAGTGAGTTTTCTATCTTTTTTTCTTTTTTTCTTGGTTGTTGTTTTAGTTTGATTTTTAGTGTAGGTTATTGTGAGTTGTTTGTAGAGCGTCGGCTGCAGCATGGCTGTGGGCGATCAGCTCTGTTTTAAGCTCACGCATCGGCACGCTATTAAGCTGTCTCCGCCTGCCGGTTGTTCGGTAGAGGATTGTAGTTTAGCGGTCGGTGAAGAGGTCGGTTATGGAAGTATCAAAACTGCTTCGCAGATGAACAGCGCTGTTGTGATTTTTTTGGATGACATAGACAAAGCCAATCAGTTAATTGAGAATGGAGTAGTAATTCAAGGTACTTTTATACCCGTTCTTTCTCTAGTGAATCCTGCTAAAAAGATTATCATTTCTAATGTTCCTCCTTTTCTCAAAAATGAAGTTTTGGTTAAAGAGTTACAGAGATACGGACAGCTGGTGTCTCCGATTAAACTGATCCCCATGAGTTGTAAATCACCTCATTTAAATCATGTTATGTCTTTTAGGAGGCAGGTACTTATGGTGCTTAAAAACAATGACGAGGAATTGAATTTGGTGTTCAAGTTTAAGATTGATGGTTATGATTACACCGTACATGTAACATCGGAGATGATGAAGTGCTTCAGGTGCGGCGCTGTAGGCCATCTGATTCGCTCGTGCCCGGAGAGGTTAGGTGAGACCGCAGCTAACGTGGTGGAACAGCCGAGCACAAGCGGAGCTGCCGCTTCAGTTACAACAAAGAGAAATACACAAACTGTAAGAGAGGAAAGTGATGTTAGTAATCTTGTGAAGGAAGCTGTGGAGGAATTAACGAGTAAGCAAACAGAGTTGGAAGTTCAACGAGACCCAAAGGTAGGCGCTAATATGGTTCATATCGTTACTAGAATAGCTGAATCAGCGCTGTTTGATGAAGAGAATGTTGTGAGTGATAAGGATCTGGCTAAACAATCGATAAAAAGAAAAGGGCTAGATAACACTATGAATGCAGATCAGGCTAGTAAAGTATCAAAGCTGGCTTTAGTGCACGGCTCGCAGTCTGAAGAGAGCTCGATGGACACACAGGAGAGTGTATGTGAGTTTAGTGCTGACACACAGGTGGATGCAGAGAGCGTTTACCCTCCGTTCATTCTTACAGGACACTAAAGGCATGAGGTCAGTTAGAGTTGATGATTTTTTCCCGGATTTAAAGATGTTTCTCGATTCAGTCAAGCTGTTTATGAAAAATACTGATAGGTCTGATCAGTCTACTTTCAGTGATCAAGAAATTTATCGTCTTAAGAAATTGATGCTTAAAGTTAGATCGCAAATAGTTAACGATGGTTAATCTTCTTTGGTTCTTCTCTCTCTTCTGTGTTTTTTTCTCTGGTTTGTTTAAATGGCAATCCCAATGCATTTATTCATTTGAGATGTGTGAAGTAAAGCTAGGATCTTTAAACATCAATGGTGCCAGGGAGGTTGTGAAGAGAGCTGCTCTTTTTAATTTAAGTAAGGTGAGAAAACTTAATGTTGTATTCCTGCAAGAAACACTCAGTACAGTAGATAATGAAGCAGATTGGAAGAAGGAATGGGATGGGGAAGTGTGTCTTAGTCATAAGAGCAATAACAGTGGTGGAGTTGGGATCTTGTTTTCTAAAGACTTTATACCAATATCTCTTGTTACTGAGGAAATTGTTGAGGGTCGGTTATTAAAGATACATGCTGTTTTTGAAAATGTAAAATTGATTTTTATTAATGTGTATGCTCCAACTGTGGGAACTGAAAGGGTGATGTTTCTAAACATTTTAAATGATGTTATAAGGAATTGTTCTGATGATTGTTATATGATCCTGGGGGGTGATTTCAATTGAACTGCTGCATGTGTTGATAGGAATCACATAGAACCTCACGGTCCCAGTAAAAAGTGTTTAATAAATTTAATCGAATCCAACAGTTTATGTGACGTTTGGAGGTTTTTTTTACCCTTTCCAGCGTCAATATACCTGGGCTCATGTTAAGGATAATTCTCTGTCTCTAGCTAGACTGGATAGATTTTATTGTTTCAAACGTCAAACTAATGTTCTGAGAAATTGCTCAATACATCCTGTCGGTATTTCTGATCATTCTTTTGTTCAATGTTCTATTTTTTATCAAAGATGTGAAATGTAATAGTGCTTTTTGGCATTTTAATGTAACTTTGCTTGACGACAATGTTTTTAGGGATAGTTTTAAAAATACAAAGTCTGAATATGTCTCTTTGCAGCAGTGGGGGGACATAGGAAAGAGTAAAATCAAACAGCTTTGTTTACGATATACTCTAAATGTTACAAAGGATATGACCAGATCTATGGAAGATTTAGAGAGTGAAATATTGGAGCTGCAAGAGTTGGCAGACTCCACAGGAGAAAGAGAACACATTAAAGTTCTCAAGAGGAAAAAAACAGCTTTGTCCAACCTGTTAGGTTTTTCTGCTCAAGGTGCTCTGGTCCGTTCACATTTCCAAAATGTGGTTAAAATGGATGCTCCTTCCCATTTTTTCTTTGCCCTAGAACGAAAAAATGGGCAAAAGAGACTCATGCATTCTTTGCGAGATAACACTGGACAATTATTGCATGATTCTACAGAGATTCGCAAATGTGCTGTTGACTTTTATGAAAAATTGTTCAAGAAAGAGTCTCAAGAGATACTAGAAGTAGCGCAATCCTTTTATGAGGGCTTACCACAGGTTTCAGAAGAGACTAATATGGAGCTGGTTGGTCCAATCTCTGAAGCTGAATTATACACAGTTATACACAATTATACACTGCAGAGCCTAGAGAGTGGCAAGGCTCCAGGTATTGACGGGCTTCCTGGTTGTGATTCAGTTTTTAAATTAACTGCCTACGCTGATGATGTGGTTATTTTTGTCAAGAATCAAGATGACATTAATATTCTTGTTGAATGTATAAATGATTTCAGTGTTTTGTCATCTGCAAAAATCAACTGGGGTAAAAGTGAAGCCATAGCTTTTGGTGTTGAGTTGGTTAAAAAGGCTGTTTTACCCAATGGGTTATCTTGGGTTAAGGGTGGTTTTAAGTATCTTGGTGTGTTTTTAGGAGATAACTCATTTGTGTGCAAAAATTGGGACAATGTTTTAGAAAAAATCGAAGGACGTCTAAAAAAATGGAAGTGGATCTTACCACAAATGTCTTTTAAGGGACGTGTATTAGTGATTAACAACTTGGTGTCATCTATGTTATGGCATCGCTTGATGTGTGTAGATCCTCCGCCACAGCTGCTGGCAAAAATACAAGCAGTTTTAGTACATTTTTTCTGGGATCATTTACATTGGGTCCCACAATGTCTTTTGTTTTTGCCAAAGGAAGAAGGAGGTCATGGACTAATCCATCTCGCTAGTAGAGGTGCTACTTTCAGACTCCAATTTATACAAAGACTGCTTGTTGGACCAGAAAACCTTGTCTGGAGACCTTTGGCCCATACTATATTGAGCCAAGGAGGAAATTTGGGTCTAGTTCAGTCATTGTTTTTAATGGATCTGAAGACTCACAAACTATGTAATCTTCCTAAGTTTTATCAGGGGTTGTTTACTGTGTGGGGGGTGTTCCAGAAATCGAGGACAAGCAGTGATTCACTGTTTTGGTTGTTGAAAGAGCCAGTGCTGTATGGGACACGATTCAACGTAGAGCACTTAACTGGGTCTTTTATGGCACAGCGTTTCATTTCAGCAGGGACTGTTACTTTGAAACATGTCTTTGATTTGACTGGGCCAAACTTGTCTCACGCTGAAAAACTGGCCTCTCATATAGGAGTCCGATCTATCAGGATTGTAAATCACTTGCTTAATAACTGGAAAAGTGAACTCTCACAGACTGAACTCTCCTTGTGTAATGATTATTGTAATGGACATTGTCAACCCAACAGTAATGATACTTTCTCTGCATTAACTCTTGTTCCTGATTTTAAAGACTGCACTGGTCCATTGCTAGAGTTAAACGGAACTCTCACAAACAACGTGGTCACAATGACAAGTAAATCCATGTATAAGTCTTTTGTCAAGATTTTAAACAAAGATAAACTGAATGGTCGAGCGGATACCCCCTGGAGAGCTCATTTTGGGCTTGATAATGAAGTCAAGCCTGTGTGGAGAGCTCTATAAATTACCGCTAACAAAAAAAGTAGGGGACTTACAATGGAGAGTGTTGCATGGAATTGTGGCTGTCAATGCTTTTGTTTCTGTTATTAATTCTAATGTAAATCAAAAGTGTCCTTTCTGTGTGCAAAGGGAAACAGTGTTTCATTGTTTTTCAGAATGTAATAGACTTTGTAATTTTTTTGCATTGTTGCAACAACTGTTCATAATGTTTGAAGAAGTGTTTACTAAAGAGATGTTTATTTTTGGATATAGATACAGTCAGAAATACCGACAGAACTGCCAACTTTTAAATTTTGTTTTAGGTCAAGCAAAAATGGCTATTTATATTTAGTAGGAGAAATAAGGTAGATGGGTCTCTTGATTGTGATGCAAGCATTTTGTTTGTCAGAATGATGAAAGCCAGATTGAAGGTTGATTTTGACTTTTATATGTCTATAAATAATGTTGAGGAATTCCTTTTCATCTGGGGCCCGTTTCAGAAAGGAGGTTAAGTGAAAACTGAGTATGTTAACCCTGAAATGAGGGAAACTCTGGGTTTTCCGTTTCAAAATGGGAGGTTTGTCAAACCCGGGAAAGCAGGGTAAGTCAAGCCCGTTTCAGAAAGAGAGGTAACTTATACTCAGAGTCAGTTACCGTGGTAACTTATGCTGTGAACCTAACCTGGTCGGGAGCAGGTTTTCTTCGGTAAACCCGGAGTTTCTTTCCGTCTCCTCCCCCTTTTTATAGTGTAAGCGATGTTTTAATACCTCATTCATTCATTCACGCTGCAAAATTGCTTTTCTTAATGAGTATTTGTGTCTTATTTCAAGTACAAAGATTTAAAAATTCTTAAGTTAAGATGCATTTTCTATAGATAAAAAAATTATCTAGATATTTAGTTTTGTTAAAATATAAAAGTGCTCTCCATAGGGTAAGAAAAATAATCTTAATGCAAACGGAAACGGAAACAAGAATGGGCTATTTTTTTTTGCCAGATAATTTGCAAAATAAAATAAAAAATCACTTGAAATCGTTTTTTTTTCCTTCATGGAAACAAGACTAAATAGTATATTATTTATTGTATATTTTACACCGTATTCATGTGCATATTTATTTGAGCGGTCCCATTTAAAATGGTAGTTTTCTTCAAAACATCGGAGATGCAGAGCACATTATAAGGCCGCTGTATGCAGATTTTAAGGAAAGTGTGCATCACTCATTCTGATAATTTTTTCCTGGGCACAAATCTGTCAAAGAGGAGAATCACAGGACTGTGGGTTAGTGGTGTAGAAATCGTTTTAAATGAGGCTAATCTGATAAATGACGTTCACTTGATAACATCTTTCTGTGACGTCTGGAATTAACCCAATAATCAGAATTTCCTTCAGGATTTCCAGTGTGGTTGGATGCATTGATGACAAGCATATCTCCTCCATCACACCTTCTGAAAATGAAACTGATTACTGTATGGAATGGAAGGATGCCAGATGGAGGGGTAGTACGAGCCGTAATCACCACCACAGCTGTTCAATAAACAAATTATTCACAATTTTTTAGTCATATTTATTTCCTAATACAAAAGCAAAAGTTATTCTTTTTAGAAATCTTCCAATACTTGACCATCTCCTCTTCATCTGTCAGTGGTGCTGCTGCAGGTTCTCCCTCTGCCTTCTTGCTGTCAACAAGCCAGTAGTTAATTATATTACTCTAATTAAGAAATGTATAATTATAATTATGTAAATGTTTTTAATAATTATTAGAAATATTTAATTATATGAAAAGAGTGTTAGACTATAAAGCCCTTTCACACATACAGACTTTTACAGAAAATTACCAGTAAATTGCCGTAAAGAGATCATGTGTGAACAGGAACTTTTCAAAAATACCGGTAAATTCGTTCCGGCAATTTACCGGTATGAGAAGTTGTAACATTACCAGTAAATTGCCGGAATGATGCTGTGTGTGAACGCAGAATGAAGATTACCGGTATGAGGACGTACAATTTCAGAACACGGTGATGTAAGACGTAAGACGTGTACTCTGGGCCAATCCAGAGCCGTTGAAATTCAAAAATTCAGCGGCTCTGGGCCAATCATAACATTCGACGCATTAACTCCACGCAGTGTGCAGTGTTGCCAGATTGGGCGGGTTCACACACACACACTGCAAAGAGACTGGTGCTGATGTTGACGTCGCAGCAGCACTTTTAGCCAATCACTAGGGATCAGCAGACAGACGTGATGATTCATGAGTGACAGGTTTTTAGCGCGATAACGGATCTGATTTTGAATGTATAACTGTAAGTGATCAAAATGCCTAAATATAAGTTTGATGGTAAAGAGTGGAGAGTGTTTTAACTCTCAAAACGTGAATTACACCTGTTGAGGGAGATGACATGAAGACGATGATCACTGCAACTCCGAAATCAGACCACAGTTAAATTATTTAATCAAAATCTATTTATATCTATACGATCCTGTCTTTTATCTTTTATCTTTTAAACGGTCCAGATTGAATCCTTTAAAGGTGATGGACTTGTTAGTTTTGACTGTGCAAAGTTATACATTATGTTCAATATGAACTTCACGAAAGACTTAGTTCTGTGTGAAATTATAGAGCGACACGAAGGTAAGAGCATTATTGTTGTTGTTAATTTTTTTTTTTATTGTCGGATTATCATACAGAATGACACAGTTTTGACTGTCATGGTGTGTGCATGAACAAGTGTGAAATACCTATAATTACGTTGCTTATCCCGATTTTATATTGGGCACTTTTTTGCATTTAAATTCTGTTGACACTGAAAATGATGCATGTGTTTTTCGAGGGTATCGGTTAATTTCTTGATTGCCGTTTTGACAGTGTCTGCTTGCATATTTTAATCATATTTGGTCGTTCTCTTTAATGTATTTGCCCTGATTTGATCCATGGGAAATGTATCTAGCATTATATTTATATTTTGTCATCATTATTTCATTATAAAGAGTTAAAAATGGCTCTTATCAACCTTGATTTACATTATATCAGATTATTTTGACAGTTAAAGTTTTGAGCGGGTTTTTGTGAGCTTTTGGGCTGGAAATCGTCCATCCAATCTGGCAACACTGACGTGCCGTGTAGTTTGCTTTGAAGTCGTGTAATGGATGTCTCTGGGCCAAAATCGCTGCGTGAATGTGAACGTTTGATACAAAAATGAAAACATCAACAAAAACACTGACCACGTATACCCCTTCACGTTTACAAACACAACACCGGGAGGCACAGCCGTTAAGAGGTCGTTTCTGGTTAATGATGTCACAGAATTTACCGGTAATTTGAAACCTATGTGTGAATGGTGCTTTTCCGGAAAAAAGACGGAACGTTGTTACCTGTGTGAACAGCACATTTTTGAATTTACTGGTAAAGTCGTTCCGGTAATTTTATGGCAATTTACTGGTATTACTGTGTGAAAGGGCTTTATGTGGAAAAAGCTGCAGCGTGTTGAAATAGACATTGAATGATATTTAATGTCAAATGTTTGTAAAGTCATTTAGCCCACACCCATGAACCTTTCATGTTCAAAGCTTTACCTTGATTGAATTGTGCTTTTATACTTCATTTTTAGCTGCTGCCACGTTCTTGTTTCTTCTTTGTCTTTTTCCTTTTTTTATTTCTTTTTTTTGTGGCCATGGGATACCATTAAAACGAAAATTATTTCAATAATTTACAGTTTTCACCTCTGATATTATAACAGTTATTATGTTATTGACAGTTATTAAGAATTAAAGTTACGCATTGACGGAAGTATGCGCGCTGACGTCTTTTTGGCGGGAGCTGTTGCCATGGTGAATCGTAATTTCGGAGCTCCACTGATCATGACTTTTCATAGTCGTGGTGCACGCGCTAAACTCAGAGTCAACCTACTTAGGGTTGAGTAAACTAACACAATTCAGCTGTTCTGTAACCGAGAACTCTGAGTTTCCCATCTCAGAGTAAGTCAACTCTGAGTTCAAGTTTAAACTCAGTTGGTTGAACCTCCTTATTGAAACAGGCCCCTGGTGTTATAAGGATGTGTTGTGCTCTATTGTTGACAATATGTTGTGCTTTGGAGTTGTTTTGAGCTAAAATGTTCTTTATGAAATCACTCATAACTTTATGGTTTAAAAAAAATAATATGTATATATATAGGTTTTCAAAAATCAAATCTCTCTCTCTCTCTCTCTCTCTCTCTCTCTCTCTCACACACACGACACGCAAAACTCCGCATTTGAACAGTCAATAGCAAATACTTAAACTAATAACAAAACATACAGTCGCTGATTCAGAAGTGCCATTTTGTCATAGCAAATTCAGAATTACCTCCTCTCCTAGGTTCACGAAACTGTCGTCCATAAAATGTGTTGCTGTTCTGTTGTAAGTAATCTTAATGATTCCTAAATACATCTACTTTCGGAAGGCCAAATAAAGTGCTTTTGATTTTGCCTAGAAACACACAGCATCTCCCTGACATTGGTGCATCAACACTACTGCGGTTACTGAAACCACGCCTTACGCAAATATTTCCACATCTTGACGTAGACATGTGGGGGCGTGTTTAAACGAGGCATTTTAGGGGGGCGTGGCAATCTTAACTTTGATAAAGAATATCTCTTTGGTTTTGAGACTTTAGTCTTTGCAACTTCAGGGATCTTATCTATGCACAAACAGCTTGTAACACTCCAAAGAGAAAGCAAAACTTGGAATCGCATCATATGACCCCTTTAAATATGACTGCTGCTTATTTCCTGTGCACTTCAATACTGGTCTGCGCTTGACTGTAGTCGCGTCTGTCTGCTTAAAGGGGACCTAACGCACACCGTTTCACCCAATCTCATGTTAATCTTGAGTACCTATAGAGTAGTACTGCATCCTTCATATCTCCAAAAAGTCTTTAGTTTTATCATATTTATAAAAGAAAGATGCAGATTTACGATTCTCTCTGAAAAAAGCCGAGCTCCTGGAGGCGTGCCGTGTGGGCGGAGCTAAAGAGTGACGAGCACTTGCTCCGATCGCCAACAAAACACAGACATTTGATGCCGTTTCACTCACCATCTGCAGTTCTGAATCATGACCGGGATCTTTTATAGCTGGGACCGCTCCATCTTTCAGTATTAAACGATGTGCAAATCCAGCGTCGAATTGGGCCTTGTTTATAAATAATTAAACAAACAGACTTACTGGGTGAGCAGGGTAGGCTATGACAGCTATCATATCATATCTTGCCATGATGCCCAGCTGATGCAAAGAATATAATTTATATCCAGTGCTTAATTTGTAAATTTCGAGGTCCCGGAACAAAGCAGTGTGATTAGATGAGGGAGAGGTAACGGAGCATTCAGCTGATCACATTGGTGGGCCAGCTTAAGTGATTAACAGCGTGCATCAATTGCTTTTTATTAGGGTTCGTATATGAAAAACCTAAAAAAAACATGAAATTTTGAAACCGCAATTCCCAGGCCTAGGAAAAAAAAAAATTATGGAATTTTATTTCACAAATAGTTATAATTAATCATGTCCAGAATTTCATGGGGGATTGTTTGTATATCACATAGTTTTACTCATCCCCGCAGCTTTGAAGTTTATAATGAGGGAAATATTCAATAGCAAGTAGGTTATATGAGTAAATAAATCCACACAAACTAGCATATTAACTCAGTCATTTGAAAACAGTGTTAGTGATTCAGCTGGACCGCGTTCTCTCTTTCAATCTCTCAAAGGGGATCCACATCAGCGCATCTCGTCTGCAATACAACGAGCTGCTGCACGCTGTCTCTGATCCAAGACTTTCGCTCACATTTCTGGACAGTTGACAGAATTGTCACTTGCTTATTCGGGTCATTGTTGCATCGTCACAAAAATTTATAATTTGCACGTCTTTTTAAGCCAGTCGGTACTCGCACACTCCAGAGGCGGTTTCAAGGCTGAGCGCTCACAGTCACATCCAAAGCCGCCTAGCGAGTGTCATATTGAGTTATTTTTCATAGTGTGTTGTTGAGCTTAAGTGGCCAAATACACACAAAATTACGCAAAAATGGCCGTCCTGGCGAGTATCTTAGGTAAATGTGAACAGTTGAGAAAGAAGAACGATGAGAAAGAAAACGCAAGTGTATAGGCTACTGGATCCATGCATTATGTCTTGTGAGAGCAGAGTAGTTAACGTCGCGTCTTTTGCGCGCTCAGGTTCTTTATTTCAAATGTAGATGTGCAGCAAGCGCGGTCATTATAGAGGATTTTTCATATATGCACACTATAGGTCAGCACAAACATCTTTCATTGGCGTGTGAGGAGGGGGATCCGACAAAATGAGGTGGCGGATCGGATTTCGGAGGTGCCGGATCCAGATCTGGCTTGTTCCGGCACAAATTAAGCCCTGTTTATATCTACACAGAAGAAAGCCCTGTCTAGACTCTGCCCCGGTATAAGTTGTGTCGAGCTATTCATTAGTCTGTTTGTTTGATGAAAAAAGATGAAATGTAGTTAAGAATCCGTACAACTGCAGCAGTGGAGGACTATTATTCTGCTGCATGATACTGCGGAAGAACTGATGATGGCACAGTTTGATCTTCAGCTGACCAATCAGCAGAAAGGAGCATTTAATTCCCGCCCATGTGTAGAAATTGAATATTCAAGCTGTTTATTCATTTTTGTACCCCTGAACGAAAAATGAAAATTTAAAGGGGTCATCGGATGCCCATTTTGCACAAGTTGATTTGATCCTTTAGGGTCTTAATGAAAAGTCTATAACATACTTTGGTTAAAATTTCTCAATGGTAGTGTAAAAAACACCTTTTTTACCCTGTCAAAATCAGCTGTTTTCAGCGAGCCATTCTAGTCCATGTTGCTTTAAATGCTAATGAGCTCTGCTTACCCCACCCCTCTCTTCCGTGGAGTGACAAGCAGTTTGTGAACTTCAGCCGCGAAACTGGCTGACTAGCACATTATTAGGGAAGGCAATTTGCAAAGATTCATAAAAAAACCCTTATACTCACTTCTTCTGTAGATGAAGCTGGATCACGAATGATTTGCGTGAACATAGACGCATTTAGGCAGATCGGGGATCGGCGCATTCCCTTAAAAACAAAAGTAACATTAATCCTCTGCGTCTTCAGTGGCTCAGATGTCTTCAGTTTAATCAGGTTTATAAAAGAAAGATACAGCTTTACGTTTCTCTCTGAAAATAGCCGAGCTCCTGGAGGCGAGCATTGGGCGGAGCTGAAGAGTGGCGAGCACTTTCGGGCAGATTGGCAACATACACAGATATTTGATGCAGTTTACAGCAGCTCCTAGTCATGACGGGGATCTTTTATCGCTGGGACTGCTCCGTCTTTCAGTATCAAACGATTTGCAAATCCAGTGTCAGAATGTACCTTTTTATGAAACATTCTTCACCGAAATGATGGGAACAAACAAACACAAAAAGCTTGTGAAACTCCGTTGCTGCCCCGGAAAAACAAATTGCATCCACTGAACACTGAATAAGGTTACCTCTTCCTCACATCCAAAACACATCTTTAGAGACATTCTTCAGGATCAAGTACTGTAGTGCTGCCGATGACTTCCAAACCATGAATGAAGGGTCGCTGAGTGCACGCGTGCATAACAATCCAACTCTAAACAGTATAAAGTCAAGTCAAGTCACCTTTATTTATATAGCGCTTTTAACAATACAAATTGTGTCAAAGCAACTGAACAATATCAAAAATAGGAAAATAGTGTCAATAATGTAAAATGACAATATTAAACACTCAATTTTCAGTTAAAGGCATTTAATTATTGAATTCAGTGATGTCATCATCCAGCTCAGTTCAGTTTAAATAGTGTCTGTGCAATCAAGTCGACGATATCACTGGAAATGAAGTGTCCCCAACTAAGCAAGCCAGAGGCGACAGCGGCAAGGAACCAAAACAGTCGGGAGGCCAGTTCTCCTCTGGCCAAATGAACCAGCAGTTTGTTCCAACTACAGCAAAGTCAGATTGTAAGGGCTCAACTGGTTCCAGTGGTCTTTTCCCGATGGCTGTCTAGGTGGTGGGGTCCTCACTGGGGATCTGTCTCTGGGGCTCATCTAGGTGTCCTGGTCTCCGCTGACGTTCAGGGCTGTAGACATTGTCTCCGGGTGCTGATCAACCATCTGATCTGGATACGAACTGGATCTGGTGACTGCAGTGACCATCTGGGCTGGATACGAAACGGATCGGGTGGCTATGGTGACCTCGGAATAAGAGAGAAACAGACTAATGTTAGCGTAGATGTCAATCTTCTTACGATGTAACAAGTACATCGTGTGTTATGGGAAGTGTTCCCGGTTCCGGTTGACCTAGTTAATGTAGCCAAACAATCCTTTAACGGATTTTAATATTAGAAGCATATTAGTGTGTTATGTGTTAGCCAGGTTAAAGAGATGGGTCTTTAATCTAGATTTAAACTGACAGAGTGTGTCTGCCTAACGAACAGTGTTAGGTAGATTGTTCCCGAGTTTGGGCGCTAAATAGAAAAGGATCTGCCGCCCACAGTTGATTTTGATATTCTAGGTATTATCAAATGGCCAGAGTTTTGAGAATGTAATGGACGTGGAGGACTATAATGCGATAAGAGCTCGCTCAAGTACTGAGGAGCTAAACCATTCAGGGCTTTATAAGAAATTAACAATATTTTAAAATCTATGCAATGTTTAACAGGGAGCCAATGCAGTGTTGACAGAACCGGGCTTATGTGGTCATACTTCCTGGTTCTAGTAAGAACTTTAGCTGCTGCATTTTGAACCATTTGTAGTTTGTTTATTAAGCATGCAGAACAACCGCCCAATAAAGCATTACAATAATCTAACCTTGAGGTCATAAATGCATGAATTAACATTTCTGAATTTGACATTGAGAACATAGGTCTCAGTTTAGATATATTTTTAAGTTGGAAAAAAAGCAGTTTTACAAATGCTAGAAACATGGCTGTCAAATAACACACCTAGGTTCCTGGCTGATGACGAAGAATTTACAGAGCTGACATCAAGTGTTAGACAGAGTTCTAGGTTATTACTTTTGGGGGTTTTAGGTCTGATAATTAACACCCCTGTTTTTTTTTCAGAATTTAGCAGTAAGAAATTACTCGTCATCCAGTTTTTAATATCGACTATGCATTCCATAAGTTTCTTCTCAATTTGGTGTGTTTCACCGGGCCGCGAAGAAATATAGAGCTGAGTATCATCAGCATAACAGTGAAAGCTAACCCTGTGTTTCCTGATGATATTTCCCAAGGGTAACATGTAAAGCATGAAAAGTAACGGCCCTTGTACTGAGCCTTGAGGTACTCCATACTGCACTTGTGATCGATATGATACCTCTTCTTTCACTGCTACGAATTTATGGCGGTCAGATAAGTGTGATTTGAACCATGCTAATGCACTTCCACTAATGCCAACAAAGTTTTCTAGTCTATTCAAAAGAATGTTGTGATCGATAGTGTCGAACGCAGTGCTACTATCCAGTAGCACTAATAGTGAGATACAACCACGATCAGATGATAAGAGCAGGTCATTTGTAACTCTAATGAGAGCAGTCTCAGTACTATGGGATGGTCTAAATCCTGACTGGAAATCCTCACAGATATAATTTTTCTCTAAGAAGGAATATAATTGTGTTGATACTACCTTTTCTAGTATCTTTGACAGAAAAGGGAGATTTGAGATCGGTCTGTAATTAACTAGATCTTTGGGGTCAAGTTGTGGTTTTTTAATGAGAGGCTTAATAACAGCCAATTTAAAGGTTTTGGGGACATATCCTAATGACAAATTAATAATAGCCAAAAGAGGATCTATTACTTCTGGAAGCACCTCTTTTAGTAGTTTAGATGGAATAGGGTCTAACATACATGTTGTTGGTTTAGCTGATTTAACAAGTTTATACAATTCTTCCTCTCCTATAGTAGAGAATGAGTGGAACTGTTCCTCAGGGGATCTATAGTGCACTATCTGATGCGATACTGTAGCTGACGGCTGCATGGTTACAATTTGACAACTCAGAATGCATGAAATGGCATTATATCCCCCTTTAAGTGCAGCATATTGCAACGACAAGCGTGTTGCCAGCAACACAGATAGTACTGCACATTACCAACTAAACAACTAAGGCTGAATCCCAATTCTATTTTATACCCCTTCCTCTTGTCCCTTGAAACAGCGTCAAGGAGTAGGGGTGACAATATTCCCCTAAGAATTGGGACACCACTACTACACGTCATTATATGTCGTCTAGCTCCTACAATACACACACTTATACTGGTGTACATTAGACCCTTACCGTTCTATATTAATGCGCTGCTTACAGACACACTGACACACACACACATCGAGATTGCGCAGCTCACACATCCAGGAGCAAAGAAACTTGCTGCCCGATGACTTTTATTAATAACAGTTTAAATACTGAATCACTACATTATATTTTCCAGCAACAAGAGGATAAAATCGCTGTTTTTGAAGTAAACTCACTCATTGTAGAGAGACGCACAGACGCGCATACACACAACTTTTATCTCTCTCTCTCTTTCTCGAATTGGCAATATTTGAGAAAAGGGTTTAGCGATTTCTAATTATTAGGGGTACTAGACCCCCTCAATGTCTATGGTGGTTATTGCCCTGATTAGACATAAAAATATTATGACAAAAATTATTAGACATAGAAAAACATTTCTTTGAATAACATGACCGTAATTTGAACACATGATTGAGTATAACTTAAAACAAATGATTACTTTAAATTAAAATCTTTATTAATGTCAATAATGCTTACATTTATGTGTCTTTTTGTTTGCTCAGGCAGCCATGTTGCCGCTGTAGCCGGTTTACGCTGAGATAATTCATACCCCTTCGTCTGTAGTGTGGTCCTGAAAAATCTTCGTTTGAAGGGCTATCTGGCCCTTACCCTTACCCCTACCACTCCATCCAAAAGAGAATCGAGACACCCCTACCTCTTCACGTGAACGCGCAAAATGGAGGGGTAGGGGAAACGGGAAGGGCTAAAGGGATTAGGGATTGGGCCTAAATGAGCCTGCATGTTGTGTTGCCAATAACCTGAGAAAATTAAAAGGAACTTAGCTTGTGAAGACGTTCGAGAGAGTGAAACAGCAGCTGTGGCAAGGATGCTTGATCTCTTGATATTCTTCTGGAGATGAAGTTCCCATCTGAACTTGTTCTTGAGTCGGTCACATAACTCGTGGAGTCCATTTCAATAATGTAGCGATGCGTGAAGTAATGCTAACTCGGTCACTTCTGAATCAGGCAGTTTATGATGAATGTGGTGGATTCACGTAATCAAGTTAACGAACTTGAATGAATCAGAGGTGAGTCCATTGGGGAAACGAATTCCACTCACTAAATTCCCGATTCCAAGTGATGATGGTGTTTTGCCTGCCGAATTCGCCATTTAATTAGCTATTGAGCAATGCGAAAACTGCTGATAATACTGACGGACCTTATATATGGATATAGGGGCGGGACTAATACCGTCACACCCTACTTGTACTACGACTGAACAACAATGTCGAAGTTAATATTGGTTGTCTCAGAGTTTTTACCAGATGGAATTTCTGGAGTACCATAATATTGTTATGAAAAATAATGCTTGGGGAGAAACATTTAATTTGCGATGCGTCTGCCATATTACTTCAGCGGATATTCCATATCATAGCAACCACAGCGTCTCAACTGAAAAAAAAAAAAAAATACGCTGCCTTCTCAAGCGCTCACAGCTGGGCGTTTTCAGCTGGCTGTGGTGGACATGTGGCCTGATTGTTGTTACTTGCAGCTACACATAGAGCCTGTTGTTATTTTTTTATTTATTTTTAAATCAAGTACTTTTTTATTTAAAAGTTAAATAAAAACTGTACTGTACTTAAAGATTAAATGAAAATGTATTGTAGCTACTTAAGTTAAATAAACTAAGTTACTGTACTTAAATGTTAAGTACGATACATTTTCATTTCATCTTTATTTAAGTACAGTTTTTTTAACATTGAAGTACAGTACAGTTTTTATTTAACTTTTAGGTACAATATATTTTAATTTTTTATTTACCTGGAAGTAAGCACAGTGCAGTGTTAATGTTCAAACTGTGTATTAACAAAGTTTTAATTGGCTGACAATAATAAATATTCTTATTAGGAATAAAACTAATTATTATTATTTTTTTTTAACTGTGCATAGTGCTATACTTTATTTTAATGTTGGTCATAATGGTGGTACTTGGAAAGCCAAATATTTTCTGAGGTGGTACTTGGTGTAAAAAGTTTGAGAACCACTGCTATAGACAGATGGGGATCGGCTGAGAGTCAGCTGATGCGAGCTTGACTAACGTGACCTGCCAGAACTAATGCTATGCTTGATTTTTGCTTTCCCCAAAGCATAATACCTAATTTAAATGTCTTGCTTGTGCGTATCATTACCTTTTTTTTTTTTTACCATTTCCACAGTTTCAGTTTCCTTGGATTATTATTTTTTGTCAATTAATGGATCAGTGATTATGTCCTGGATGTTTAGCTCCAACCCTAATCAAACACACCTGAACATACTAATCAAGGTCTTCTGTATTATTTGAAAGCTGAAGGCAGAAAGCTCTATTTGAAAGCTCAAGTTTGCAGAAAAGGGGACCTTGAGGGCTAGAGTTGATACACACAGCTCTTCACAATATTGCTAACTTTCTTTAGGTCATGTCCCAAGAACTTTTAAGCTGGCAGTTAAACCCTTTTTTTAATAACGCTAAACTCTGAAGGAAAGGGGGTTTTAAGGGCCTAAGTTGAGACTTTCTGACAGGTGTATTGGTAAGTAGGACAGTGGCCACCTCTAGCAGGTTTGGACACCTCTGGTACAGGATCAAGCATACATGTTGTTGATTTTGATGCATTACCTAAATGTTTTGATGTCTGTTGTATTGTGCTATTAAACTGGGGATAACTTTTGTTTGTTTTTTCACCTTAGACCTGGCGTTGAAAAAAGAGAAAGTACTCAATGACATTGAAGAGAAAGATCAATACGAGAATCTGCATGATTTCACAGCTGGAAAAAAATATTTTAGGCATTCACAAACTGAAAAGATTTCCACACGAGAAAAAGCTCAAAAGACTGGAACAACTAGAAGTGATTTCACTTGCCTTCGGTTTGGAAAGAGTTATAATCAACAAGGAAACCTTAAAGTCCACATTGGGGAGAACCCTTTCAGTTGCCAACACTGTGGAAAAGGTTTCACTTATAAAGTAACTGTGGAAAAGGTTTCACTTATAAAGTATGTCTTGACCGGCATATACAAATTCACACTGGAGAAAAGCCTTACATCTGCCAACAATGTGGAAAAAGTTTCCGTCATCAAGGAAACCTTAGCCACCACATGAGAATTCACACTGGAGAAAAGCCTTACATCTGCCAACAATGTGGAAAAAGTTTCAGTCAACACGGAAGCCTTAGCCACCACATGAGAATTCACACTGGAGAAAAGCCTTACATCTGCCAACAATGTGGAATAAGTTTCCGTCTTCAAGGAAACCTTAGCCACCACATGAGAATTCACACTGGAGAAAAGCCTTACACCTGCAAACAGTGTGGAAAAAGTTTCAGTCAACACGGAAGCCTTAGCCGCCACATGAGAATTCACACTGGAGAGAAGCCTTACACCTGCAAACACTGTGGAAAAAGTTTCCGTCATCAAGGAAATCTTAGCGACCATATGAGAATACACACCGGAGAAAGTCCCTTCACTTGCCAACAGTGTGGAAAAAGTTTCAGTCATCAAGGAAGCCTTAGCCACCACATGAGAATTCACACTGGAGAAAAGCCTTACACCTGCAAACAGTGTGGAAAAAGTTTCAGTCAACATGGAAGCCTTAGCCGCCACATGAGAATTCACACTGGAGAGAATCCTTACACCTGCAAACACTGTGGAAAAAGTTTCCGTCATCAAGGAAATCTTAGCGACCATATGAGAATACACACCGGAGAAAGTCCCTTCACTTGCCAACAGTGTGGAAAAAGTTTCAGTCATCAAGGAAGCCTTAGCCACCACATGAGAATTCACACTGGAGAAAAGCCTTACACCTGCAAACACTGTGGAAAAAGTTTCAGTCATCAAGGAAGCCTTAGTCACCACAAGAGAATTCACACTGGAGAGAAGCCTTACACCTGCAAACACTGTGGAAAAAGTTTTGCTCAACATGGGAACCTTAAAGTCCACATGAGAATTCACACTGGAGAGAGTCCCTTCACTTGCCAACAGTGTGGAAAAAGTTTCAGTCAACAAGGAAGCCTTAGCGTCCACATGAGAAATCACACTGGAGAGAAGCCTTACACCTGCAAACAGTGTGGAAAGAGTTTCACTCATAAAGGAAGCTTTGACAGGCACATGAGAATTCACACTGAAGAAAAGCCTTACACCTGCAAACAATGTGGACAAAGTTTCACTCATAAAGGAAGCCTTAACTGGCACATGACTGTTCACACTGGAGAAAAGCTTTACACATGCCCTCGGTGTGGAAAGAGTTTCCGTCAGCATGGAAACCTTAACGCCCACATCAGAATTCACACTGGAGAGAAGCCTTACACCTGCCAACAGTGTGGAAAAAGTTTCACTCATAAAGGAAGCCTTAACTGGCACATGAGAATTCACACTGAAGAAAAGCCTCACACCTGCCAAAACTGTGGAAAAAGTTTCACTTTTAAAGTAAGTCTTGACAGGCATATAAAAATTCACACTGGAGAAAAGCCTTAGACCTGCCAGCAGTGTGGTGAGAGTTTTGCTCAATGTGTAAACCTAAAAGTCCACATGAGAATACACAATGGAGATAGTCCCTTCACCTGCAAACACTGTGGAAAAAGTTTCACTCATAAAGGAAGCCTTAACTGGCACATGACTGTTCACACTGGAGTAAAGTCTTATTCATGCAACAAAGTGTAGAAGTATTTTCACTCAAAAAGGAAACTTAAACAGGCACACATGAATTAACACAGACTAGAGGCCTTACACCTACCAACAGCATTTAGAGAGTTTTACTCAACATGGAAACCTTAGAGTCCTAATGAGAATTCACACCGCAATAAAACCCTTACACCTACCCCCTGCAAAGCAAGTAGAATTGTCAAAGATGGATCAATACCAACTGTTTATCCAACTTTGTATTCAGAACATGTAAGTACAGCACATTATATTTTGTGAATGTGCTTGTTAGCACACTGTACGGTCAATGTAGCTTAAGTTACCACTGTCTCTGACTGTATTCATGAAGATCAGAGCTATGTCGTTAGTTTTATTTTTAAGAAGTAATACAATTGTGCTTCTGAATTTTACAGGCAGTGAGCATTTTGGGGTTAAAAATCACAAGCTCTTGTCTCTGTGAATACAGTAAGAGACAATGGCAAATTTAGCCACATAAGCATATTCAGAAAGGCTTTTGCAAACACACTTTATAAAGTGTGATACTTGTGTGTTGTGGATATGAAGGTGGACCACGAAGAGTTGGTATTGATCCATCTTTGAGAAGCAACTTTTCTGCAAATCCTGCATTGTACTTGTGTGGCAAGTGTAATATTGTTACACTAGTTTATTGAATTTATTATTATTAACTAATGCCACTAATGCCAGAGGCTTTTATTTTGAAATCTGTGTAAGGAAAAACCGTTATGAATGGTCATGTGATCACAAGCGCAATACTGTTGTTATTTTTATATTTCTTTAACAAAGAAATACAAATTATAAATGTATATTGGTTTTGCTTTTCCCTTTGTATGAAATTGTTAATCTATATAAAATGTTCAGGAAACCCTGTTCACGTAAGTTATGTCTTGTGTAAGCGCAAGGGTAGAGCTGATGTAATTTCCGGGAGCCCTCTCTCTTTCGTGGGATGTCAATGCGAAGAGAGGTACACTATATTGCCAAAAGTATTGGGTCGCCCCCTTCTAACGAACAGGTTTGACTACTTTAGTAATTTCTATGAGTACAAATCTTAATGTTAAAGCATATAATAATATTCTAGGAAATTGTGTGCTTCTAATATTATAGCAACAGTTTCGACTCTTTTCTATTCTAAAATGACAATGCCTCTGTGTATAAGACAAGGTTCAAAAAGAAAATGATTGTTTCAGTCAGTGTGAAGAACATGACTGGTCTGCATAAAACCAAGTCCTAATCCCAGTTTAACACCTCTGGTGTGACTGTAAATGCAGACCTTGAGCCAAAAACTCATCACCAAACACCAATGACTTGTACATATGGGTACAGTCATTTTAGACACTTACAAAACTGTTGCAACAGAGATGGAAATACAATTTTTAAATGCATGATTTATGTTCCCATCATTGTTGCCACAGATTTGGAAGTGCACTTTTTTGTTCTAAAGAAGGGGGTGTCCCAATACTTTCGTCTATATAGTGTATGTACAAGTCATTGGTGATGAGTTTTTGGCTCAAGGTCTGCATTTACAGTCACACCAGAGGTGTTAAACTTGGATTAGGACTTGGTTTTATGGAGACCAGTCAAGTTCTTCCACACTGACTGAATCAATCATTTTCTTTTTGAACCTTGCCTTATTCACAGAGGCATTATGTTAGAATAGAAAGGGGTCCTGTCCAAACTGTTGCTATAATATTAGAAGCACACAATTTCCTACACATGCTGGATGCTGATGAGTTTCGGTATATGACGATGCATACTTAGATAAAATTTAGTTTTGAGTCGGTGATATGAGTTACACGTTTATGATAATGTGAAGTTTTATCTGTTTACCTTTAATGATCCATGAGAGGTTTGAATGTATTTCCTGTTCAATGAACGTACATTGTAACAGTATTCAATGATTGACAGGCACGGATGTTATACTTAGATACAGGTATGTAAATGGATCATTATAGTATTTGTTTTCTTTTCCTGTATTTTCTTTTCCCATATTATTATTGTATTTGTTTCTATAGTCGTTATTGTATGCTATAACGCTCTCTTGCATGGGATGTCATTGCGATGAGAGGCACGGCTAGGCCAGATATTCTCCTGTTACTATCTGATGGTGTCTGTTATACTTTAATGCAGAAACTGAGAAGCCAAAAGTAAACCACATGACAACCGTATCATGGTGTAAGGTCTCTTTTATTATCGACACGCACAACGCAGAAGATAACCCACTACAATTGCAAAGCAGTCCCGTGTACAATGGTTCACACAAACATACAAATTTAGCTAATTTCCCGGCACACAATTGAAAAGAATCCACTGCATCCTCAGTGGCTGAGATTCTGGGAGTTTATTATTGCAGCCAAAAACAAGAGTTACAATGTTTAAATAGCTGAGACATTTTATGACTATCTGCTCTAGTGATATAAACATGATGGGATCTGTGCTAATAGGGCAGAGATTGTCACCAGTGGGCGGGGATTTTCCATACTATGACGTCATCGTAGGGAGAAAACTGGAACAGCCTGTTCTCAGACAATGCTTCTGATTTATGGGGATTATTAAAAAAAAGGAGTAGGTGTTTTTTTATGATTATAGGGTGGTTGTTTACATACACTGTGGACATGCATTAATGCTCAATCACCACGTAAAAGTATAATAGGCCTCTTTAATTAATTTGTGTATTTTGGTTAATGGTTCTCACCTTATTGATGAGCAGGAATTGTATTCTGTGAGTAAAGCTGCAAATTCCTCCATTAACGTCAGCTGCCTTAATAATAATAATCCTATTGATTTATAGCTATGGAATGCTAAATAATTATTAACTATGTCTCTTTCCTCTTACACAGATATCTTAAAGAGTAGAGATTATCCACCTGTGCAGCCACTCTTAAAGGGGTCATATGGCATTGCTAAAAAGACCACTATTTTGTGTATTTGGTGTAATGCAATGCGGTTTAAGGTTCAAAAACACCTTACTTTCCACAAACTGTACATTATTGTTGCTTCTCTATGCTCCGTCTTTCTGAAATGCGCAGATTTTTTACAAAGCTCATCGTTCTGAGAACTGAGGCGTGCTCTGATTGGCCAGCTATCCAGTGCGTTGTGCTTGGCCGAATACCTCAAGCGTGAGACGGAAATGTTACGCCCCCTTACCGTATTGTGATGCCGTGTCCTGGCGTGACCACACAAAAACAAAAAAACTCACTATAAACGAGGCATTTGTTGCATCCAGTGGGGACATAATTACTGATTATGACTTATACTGTCTTTTTACACGTCGCGTTGCATCGCGCCGCGTAAACATTACCATGTCTGCAATTGTGATCGGAGAAACAACAAGCACTACTCTACACTGCTCAAAACTCGCGTTTGAATCATCAGTGGCAAATTCTTTAAATATAAAAACATACTTACAGGCTGTGAGTCAGAAGCGCCAGACTGTCCTTGCAAAGTTGGAATTGCCCCACTTTATAGAAACAGCCTTTGTGCAAGCCAGCATTCTAGGCTTCTGTCCCAGGTTCAGGAAATATTTGTGTTGAACTGTTCTGGAACAGTGTTGTAAATACAACTTAAAGGGGTAGTTCACTTTGAAATTAAAATTTGGTATCTATCAGCTTACCCCAAGGGCATCCAAGATGTAGGTGTCTTTTTTTCTTCAGTAGATCCAATTTTGATGTTTTTATTTCAAACCGTTCTAGTCTGTCAGTCATATAATGGCAGGTATAGGTCACTGTCTCTATAAGAGGGAAAAAGAACATGCACAGAGAAATCCAAATTAAACAATTCCCCATCGTAACTACACATTGATGGCCTAAGACACGAAACGAGCGGTTTGTGTGAGAAAAAAAAACAAATTTTTATTTCAAAGTGAACTATCCCTTTAACCACTGATTTCTAGTTGTGTCCTCTTTTGAAAGCCCAAACAAAGTAGTTTAGCTTTCATAACGAAACACAGCATCTCCAGGACATGGTGCCGGCGGCAGCAACAATACTACAGCAAGAATAATAGTTCCACTTTCTTTCATTGAGTATACGTTTGGGTGGTGTTATGCAAATCTTCCCACACCGTGACGTCGACATGAATGAGTGTTTGAATGAGCCGTTTTAGGGGGTCGTGGACGAGTCTTAACTTTTATAAAGAATATCTCTTTAGTTTTGAGGCTTTATTCTTTGCAACTTCAGGGATCTTTTCTATGCACAAACAGCTTGTAACACTCCAAAGAGAAAGGAAAACTTGAAATCGCATCATACGAACCCTTTAATTACATATCCAAAGACACTGATGGGGACAGGAAGAGGCTTGAGTACTTGAGAATATTAGACACAGATTATGCCTGTCAACATTTTAGCCCTCCCAATAGCCCAGAGTCGGTTTTTGAGAGTAGTTTCAAAAACTGGAAGGCAACCTACAAGGAAAGGGGGATTTAGAATTCATGCAAGATCAGAGCGCCACAAGCAAGCTATGGTTGCATAGAAAGACTATGAGACAGCAGTGAAAAAAAACAGAACTTTGCTGAATGTCTTAAACAAAGAACAAGACAAGCAGATTAAAGACAACTGGGAATATATGAAAACAATCGCTGAAGTACTACTACTAACTGCCACACAGAACATTGCACAAAGGGGACACGATGAGTCGGCAGAATCAGACAACAGGGGAAACTTCATAGCAATTGCCAAACGTGACAAAACTGTGAAAAAAAGGTTGCATTCTATCCATAATGCCAAATACACCAGCAAAGCAATTCAGAATGAGGTACTTAGTGGTTTGGCTGATATGGTTGGAACAAAAATAATAGAAGAAGTAAAACAGAGCAAAGTTTTCAGTAGTATGTCTGATGAACAGTGTTGGGGACGTTACTTTAAAAAAGTAATTAGTTATAGTTACAAGTTACTTCTCACAAATAGTAACTGAGTTACATCATTAAAAAAGTAACTGATTACCAGGGAGAGTAACTATTGCGTTACTTTAAAAAAATGTTAAAATGTCAAATAACTTGGATGCCCCCAATATTAAATATGTTAAATTAATGAAATGGACACTAAATAGAATAAATTATTATTATAAAACATGGTACATTAATCGACACTATTTATCTACTGACACTTAGCAACAGTCAGTCAAGCATTATAATATGATATTATGATAATTTAGCATTATATGATGATAGAACTTTAGTAATTAGAATAACCAAGTATGAATTCATATTTGTCATGTTGACTGAACTTAGGACTGGTGGTGGTGCTTCAGATATTGTTTGTCATTTAGTGTTTCTATAAAAAAGGGGGAAAAAATGATAAGATAACAAAACTACTACGAATTCTACTACTAATAACAATATAAAACGCACTAAGGATTAATGAGCTGCTGGGCTCATGATTATTAATCACGTAGTCTGCGTTTGCTCGAATTGATTTGCTGAAATCAAAACAGTGAGGATAATAGGTGAGCGCCGGCCAATGAGATTGTCGTTTGCGCATTAGCTCCGCCCACTAGCAGAGAACCCGGCAGTTCTTAAAAGCTGAAGAATTCCAAAAGAACGCTGTTATTTTGACAGGAACATACAACTAAGAATATCGTTTACATGTAGCGCATCAATTCTGCATGTTATGAAAGACTCTCTCGCTCTGTATCTGTGTGTGTGTGTGTGTGTGTGTGTGTGAGACAAAGCGACGGCGAGCTGTGCGCTTCACACTAGAGTTTACGGTACGTCAAATACAGCTACACTGCATCCATTCAGATGAACTGAAAAATAAAATTCTAAAAATATTATAATACATTATAGTAATGCTGCATTTTGTTGTCAGTAACGGTAACGGCGTTGTAACGGGGGAAACAGTAATTAATTTGATTACTCATTACAGAAAAAAATAACGCTGTTTATTTATAACGCCGTTATTCCCATCACTGCTGATGAAACACAAGACATTAAAAACAGAAGCAGATACCCTTGGTACTCAGGTAGTATTATAGTGGAGCCATTCATGAGAGTTTTCTCCATTTTGAATCGGCTGATCTGGTAGACCTTCAGTAAGCCCAGCTGCATCTACCAGATCAGCCGATTCAAAATGGAGAAAACTCTCATGGATGGCTCCACTATAATACTATTATCCACCTGTTAGAAAGCCATGGTCTAGAATACAGAGAAAATTTAGTAGGCCAATCCTATGATGGCGCGTCCGTTATGAGCAGCAAGCATGCAGGTGTACAGGCACAAATTAAAGATGTGGCAAAGCATGCCTTTTACATTCACTGCAGTGCCCGCTGCCTAAATTTGGTACTAGTCGACACATTCAAAGCAATCCCTGAGGCCAACAGATTTTTCTCACTGCAGGAAAGGCTTTATGTGTTCATGTCGGGGTCACGTGCACAAAAAATGGCTTGCTGTACAAAGAGAAATGTTTGAAGGTGCTCCTAGAGAACTTCAGAGACTAAGTGATACTCGGTGGGCATGTCGTTATATTTCACTGCGTAATACATTGGATAGATTGCCTGCCATTAAGAGAATTCTGCAGGAGGTAGTTCAGGAACACAATGGTGACAGGTCAGTTGAAGCACAAGGTCTGCTTGCACAGTTAGACTTGAAACTCATTGTACATCTTGTTACGCTATATAAAATCTTTGGAGAAGTCAAGTCACCTTTATTTATATAGTACTTTTAACAATACAAATTGTGTCAAAGCAACTTCACAATATCAAAATAGGGAAATAGTGTGTCAATAATGAAAAATTACAAGATTAAACACTCAATTTTCAGTTAAAGGCATTTCATTATTGAATTCAGTGATGGCATCGTCCAGCTCAGTTCAATTCAAAAAGTTTCTGTTCAATCAAGTTGACGATATCACTGGAAATTAAGTGTCCCCAACTAAGCAAGCCAGAGGCGACAGCGGCAAGGAACCAAAACTCCATCGGTGACAGAACAGAGAAAAAAACCTTGGGAGAAACCAGGCTCAGTCGGGGGGGCATTTCTCCTCTGGCCAGACGACACAGCAGTTCAATTCCAACTGCAGCAAAGTCAGACTGTGTAAAGGACTCGTCTGGTTCCCGTGGTCTTGTGATACTCGGTGGGCATGCCTTTCACTTTCTTTTATGTAAAGCACTTTGAATTACCACTGTGTATGAAATGTGCTATATAAATAAACTTGCCTTGCCTTGCCTTGCCTTGTCCCGATGGCTGTCTAGGTGACGAGGTCCTCACTGGGGATCTGTCTCTGGGGCTTCTCTTTAGAATATAAATAAGACTTTATTTGATTAATCTAAGACATGTAAACTAATCTAACACATGAACACAAGCATTCACACAAGTTGCAGAAAGAGAGAAAGTGAGGAAAGGAGTTTAAAGAGAAAATGTGAAATCCCAAGTTTATGCAATATGTGCAATTGAAACCTGAACAACCATCAATCACTTATTTAACCCTCGATGTTTAAGCTAAAAGATATTAAATCCAATCAGCAAAAATCTGGAGTTGTACTTGCTTGCGTTGCCTTTGTGTAAGGGATTCCCTTTTGTCAATCCATTGCAGAAAGGGGGTTTCCCGAGGTTGCTATTGGCAATAGTGGTCGTTCCTTGGGCGTGCTGAAGATGTGGATTGCTGGTTGAAGTTTGAAGCGGGTAGTCGGACTGTACTGAGCAAACTTAGAAACCGAAATCAACAGAAAGAAAAGAAACTAAAGTAAAAGAATAAAAATAACAAGACAGGTGGGTTCCCTTAGCTTTCACGAGAACCGGAGAATTCTCATTATGGGAACTCCTTCCCTTCCACCTTCCCTGAGTCTTATTGGCTCACGCCAGTCAAATGATGCCAATTGTCGCGAAGTATAAATCGCATGCAAATACTGACAAGCTGAGAGGCATTAAATGCGGTGCACACGACAATTACGTCAGAATCTTTTCCTTCACTTTCTGAAGACCTAGATTTATGGCTTATAAACTATACAGCTCACAGTCGAGGTTGCTCATCAGAGGGCGGTCTCTGTATGCCGCTCCTCTGCAGCGTTCAGGTGAGTATGATGTTTTTTCTTCAGATGAGTTCGTCTGCCCTCGATCAGCGGTGGACCTGGACTCTGGTGATGAGCTCATGCCGACTAAATGTCCGCATTCCTCTCACCCATCGAACCTGCAGGACAGGACATCAGCCCGGCTTCTCACGTCCCCCTTCCATGGCGGAGCGGAGAGCCGAGTGCAGATACCGGAGCTAAGGGTTCCTATGTCACCGCAAATGCCGCACAGCCCACTGTCTAAGCATACAGCCCCCCGCCTTAGAGCGGCGGTCTGCCGTGTACAAAGCTCAATCACTTGGCTCCTCACTCATTCACACAATACCAGCCCCTCATCAGCAGCTGCCGTGTTTGGAAGACACTGCTCTCTTATTCACACGATACCAGCCCCCTGACAGCGGTCTGCCGTGTGTAGAGAACACTCTCATTCACATGATACCAGCCCCACATCAGCGGCTGCAGTGTGTAGAGGACATTCTCTCATTCACATGATACCAGCCCCACATCAGCGGCTGCCGTGTGTAGAGGACTCCGCTCTCTCACTCATTCATGGTGACATGGAGTCCCCGCTTCAGTCGCTCACCCGCTTGCCAGTAGTGCAGCGGCCCCCCCGCCTCAGAGTGGCAGTGAGTCATATTATGCCCCTGCGAGCAAAAGCGAGGAGTCACCGGATGCCCTTGTGCAGAAAAGCGCGCGAAGGCGAGGAGTCACCTGGTGCCCCTGCGCGAAAAAGCGCGCGAAGGCGAGGAGTCACCTGATGCCCCGGCGCGCACCCTATCAGCCTTCCAGATTTCGCTGGACTATTACATCAGTTGTTCACGCCCCTACGAAGTGGTGTTCAACTAGGTCGTATAGCATAGGCACAGTCCGTAGTGACAGGTGTTGACGCATCTCTGCACAAAATCGGGCGCCGCTCACAGTCGTCTGCCGACCTCACCAAAAAAAAAAAACCAGACCGTGAGATCGAGGTCTTCTTTGGCGCACGGCTCATCGCAGTGCAGGGACACATTGACCCGCGACTGCTTCTGCCAAGAGCCAGATGTAAAGAGGCCCGGGAAGAGCCCGCAAGCTGTCTCAAATTGTTCAAATTTGTGTGATAGTGTATGTTCATTAAGTGCATATTTGCACAAAAGAGCTCTTTCCTCCTCACTCAGTCAATACAGCGCCGCTCGCCCCGCATCAGAGCGGTACAGAGCCACTGCTCACGTGGGTGATAGCTGCCCAGCACTCGCCAGCGCATCCAACGACCAAGCCGCTATGTCAGTTCTTGAGCGCGTGGAAAACTATTCCGAGAATCTCACGCTGGTCACTCGGCGTGATTGAGCGTGGGTACGCCCCTCAATTCAGATGCAGACCACCCTGTTTCAACGGCGTGGCGCAGTCTCTAACATTGCCTCGAAATTCCCTGGTCCTGAGACAAGAGCTATGCAACCTGCTCGTAAAGGAGCGATAGAACGAATCCCGGTGAGCGAGCTGGAAAACGGCTTTTACAGCCGCTATTTTGTGGGGCCCAAGAGGGATGACTCCGTTCGATTCTAGATCTCAGGCCCATCAACAGAGCACTCTGCAAGCGTCCGTTCAGTATGATATCGCTGGAACAGATCCTGGCGCAAATTCGCCCCGGGACTGGTTGCAGCCGTGGATTTAAAGGACGCGTCCTTTCACATTCAGATAGCACTGCATCACAGACGCTTTCTGAGGTTTGCTCTCGAGGGCACAGTGTACCAGTACTCCCATCCCCTCAGAGCGAGCGGAATGCACGTTCTCAATTATTTGGATGACTGGCTGATCTTCGCTCAGTCACGGGACACGCCAGCCAGCCATATAGGCAAACTGCTTCGTCACTTGGAGTTCTTGAGGCCATGCGTGAATATGCATAAGAGCATTCTCGCCCCGAGTCAGTCTAACGTATCTGGGAGTGTGCTTCGACTGAAAGCAGTGGAGATACGCGCTCGGCGGCCATTTTGTCTTCCCTGTGCCATTTCAAACTGGGCAGTTTACTAAAGAACACATGCGCCCGCTGCAGTTTTGGCTGAAATCTCGAGTGCCTTGGACGGCGTGGACCTCGGGCCGTTTGCGCATCGTGGTCTCCCGCGGCTACATCGAAGCTCTGAGACCGTGTCACTAAGCCTCTTCAGCCGGGGGGGTTCCCCTGGGCTTGGTGACGTCACATGTCGTGGTCATGACTGACGCATCAGCTGGAGACCGGTGAGCAGTGTGCGAGGGCATGCTGACTTTAGGGCTGTGGTCAGAACCTCAGAGCCGGTGGCACATAAACCGCTTGGAGCTGGAAGCAGTGTGCTTAGCTCTAAGGATTTTCAGCCGCAACTGAAACAGCGGCATGTACTGATTCGCACCGACAACATGTCTGTGGTTTTGTACATAATCACCAAGGAGGAGTACGATCCAACAAGCATGCAGCGAATCTCCTGCTATGAGCGGACCGTCACTTTCTCTCAATCAGAGCAGCGCACATCCCCAGTCTTCTGAACCGCAGGGAAGACATGCTTTCGAGGAAGGGGATTCCTCAAGGAGAGTGGAGGTTGCACCCTGAGTCGGTTCGGGTGATTTGGACTCGCTACGGGGCAGCGGAGGTGGATCTGTTCGCCACGAGCTCGAGAATGCACATTGCCTGCTGTTCGTCTCCCTGTCTCACTCCCCGCTGAAGGGATGGCTGAAGGGGGACGCGCTGACATCGCACTGGCCAGCAGCCAGGCTGTATATTAAAAATAAAATAAAGAGGTGTTTCGGTGATACTCATCGCCCCGAACTGGCCGAACCAGCTATGGTTCCCGGACCGGACAGAGCTGCTGGTGTCGCCCTGGCCGATCCCCGTCAGGAAGGATCTGCTATCTCAGATGAGCAGCTCGGGGTGGCACCTGAACCCGGAGTTGTGGAGCCTTCATGTGTGCCTGCTTCGGGGATATCAGAGGAGCTGAGTGCCCTGCATTCTCGTGTGCTCAAGGCGCGGGAACCCTCTACGAGGCGTTTGTATGCTCTAAATGGGGAGTGTTTGTGAAATAGTGCCGTTATGTTCATATCGACCCGGGCTGCTTGCTCCGTGTCGGATGTTCTGAGTGTTCTACAGTACAGACTGGATAGTGGATCTCTACTATCAACACTGAAAGTCTACGTGGCCGCTATTGCCTCGTTTCGTTCCCCGCTAGGCGGGCAATCGATTGGTAGGCACACGCTGGTGGTGAGTTTTTCTTGTACATTGCATCCCCCGCGCCCTCCTTCAGTCCCGCCCTGGGTCCTAGAGTTGGTGTTAATAGCTCTTTCACAGCTACAACTCGAACCTTTTACATTTATGCTTTAGCAGACGCTTTTATCCAAAGCGACTTACAGTGCATTCAGGCTATACAATTAGCCAAAGTGCACTTCTTCTTGCCCTTGCTTCGGCTAAGCGCATAGGGGATTTACATGCATTTCTGTGGACAGCACTGTATTCACTTGGACCCGGTGACTGCGGCGTCACTCTCTGGCAGAGAATCACGTGCTTAAAATCACCATCTACCCCCTTCAGAACGCAGACTGTTTCGCTGTCTGCCCTGTCTTCTGAGTCATCGACCTCACGTGATGCGAATGCTCAGATTTCGGTGTGCCCAGTCAGGGCTTTGAGGATTTACATCGACCGTTCAGACAGCTTTCGGCAATCTGACCAGCTATCTTGTATGCTACGGTGGTTGTGCGAAGGGCCGTATCAAAACAGGGCTTCCCACTGGATTGTGGACGCTATCAAGGCTGCTTATACGAGCCAAGGTTTGGAATGCCCCTTTCATATTAGGGTCTACTCAACAAGGGTTATCGCCTTCTGTGCGTGGTTGAGAGGTATGTCTATTCAGGATATATGCTTTGCAGCCGGCTGGTCTTCTCAGAATACCTTTGCCAGGTTTTACAAGCTGGACGGTCAGTCCTTGGCCTCCTAAGTGCTGTCGGTGAGTGACTGATTCACGTTTATGCTACCTCTATTCATGCGTGTTTGCTGCCTCACACAGTAATTACTCTGTACAGCCCTTTATGCTATTGTTGTTGTTGTCTGCCCTGTACTCAGTGCAGCCCCAATTATACAATGTATATTCTATTGGTGTACCATCATGTTTTGTGTTTACTGCTGCTTAACACAGTTTATCTCAGTGCAGCCTCTCACAATGCTGTTGTTTTTGCTTCTGCCCTGTTTCTCAGCGCAGTATACGTTATTACTGACCAGATATGCAAATTTCATATACCTGGGCTTTAGACGCTCATTGGCTTATCTCCACCTATCAGCTGCGAGTCCGCCTTCAAGCGTCTCTATTGGTGGAAATGTGTGTGTGTGTTCTATCTTCGCTAGTGTGTAGCTTGTACAGGCTGCTCGTAGCCTCTCTCACGGCGGGATTGAATAACGTTCCCATAACGGAGAATTCTCCGTGAGGTCTCGTGAAAGCTCGAGAGGGAACGTCTCCGGTTACTATCGTAACCTCGGTTCCCTGAGAGCGGGAACGAGACATCACGGAGGTCGCCGTGCTCGCTGCACGACCAGCTAAGCGGCGTTCAGTATCCGATTCTGACGTAATTGTTGCGTGCACCGCATTTTATACTGCCTCTCAGCTTGTCAGTATTTGCATGCGATGTGTATACTTTGCGACAATTGGTCATTTGACTGGCGTGAGCCAATAAGACTTCAGGAAAGGTTGGAAGGGAAGGAGTTCCCATAACGGAGAATTCTCCGTGATGTCTCGTTCCCACTCTCAGGGAACCGAGGTTACGATAGTAACCGGAGACGTTTTCTTCTCATCGTGGTAGCAGCTGGCGTGCAGGCCGAAGCACGCTGGAATGGCGCTCAAAGAACACAGAAAGTGATGACAAAAAGCATGGCAAAAAAGTTTTAATGTTTCTCCCTCCATCATAAATCATTTATCAGTCCATGGTCAGAATTTTTCCACTCTTGTAGAATATAATTTTTGACATGATTTCCTATAACAAGACTATGATACATTTGACAAAGAATTGATTGAAGAAACGTTTAAAAAGCATGATTTTTTCAAATCATACATACCAAACATGAATATTAACCCTTAAGCTATTCCCTAGTTATTAAAAATACATACATTGTGAGGGACCGAGCAGTCAAAGGCAAGAGACGCAGGTTTTCAAAAAAAAAAAAAAAATTCAATACAAACAAAGTCACAAATTAAATCACTTAGAAACTAAATGAACATTAAGAAACTAAAGACAGGTCTGGGTCCATAAAAATGGTCAACTGAACAGAACCAAACTTAATAACCAAAAAGTAACCAAACAAACAGACAAAGAAAAACGTCAATTTCTCTCCTCACTCGTATCTCAGTCTCTCTTCTGACTGTGTCTAAAATCATCTGACATTCTCTCTCTCTTTCCTCCTCTGCTCTCTTCTCCTCCTCTCTTCTCCTCTCCGTCCTCCTCCATAATCTCTAGTGTGTAACGGGAGTTTCTGTTCTCGAAGACACCAGTCTGTCGAACTTCTCCATGAGTTCAGTCACCTGCCGTCTGTTTGCTGGAGCTTTAATGTTAAACTCATGATATCTCTGACCACATCGCTCAATAAAAGCAGATAACTGAGGATTTGCCCTGATCATTTCTCCTAGAGATCTCGTGTCTCTGATCTGCGTGAGTGAAGAGCACTAGAGTAAATCTGAGAGCTTCTGCTCAAAGCAGCTGATGAACTCCATCTCCTGCTCAGTGAAAGTGCTTAAAGACAGAAAGAGCAGGATGACATGAGCTCCTGCTGAACATAATTCAAGAGCTGTCTTCAGCTCCGAGTCTAAATCAAAGTCAGTGTGAGTGGAGAATCTGAAGTCTGGAGTATCGATCGCTGTCACGCTCCTGTTATGAACAGATCCAGTGTGTGATTTACATACTCTGGTCACTGATGAAGAGCTCTTTTCTGACTCAAACACCCCATCATTAAAGATGAGGTGTCCTGTGGCGCTTTTCCCAGATCCGGTTTTAACCCATCAACAGCAGCCAGAGATCTTCATCATCTGCTTCTCCTCTCAACACTGTGTTCTCAAAGCTCTAAAGAACACAAAACAACACAACGAATGTCACTTGAAGCAGCCACAATTACATACACTTTAAAAATAAATAAATACAAATGTCCTTATAAAGTCTTGCTCACCTTATACATGATGTTCAAAGACAGGTCTTTCCATCACAAGTTATCCACGAGACTGGAAACAACAAAAAATGTTGAAGGTATACAATACAAATAGTTATGCATAAAATATGATAATTATTGCATTTGATTTCTGCAAATTATGTATTTTTTTTTCCATGTTTTTATTTATAACATTATTTAGCTTAAACACCCGATACATACTTTAATAATGTGAAATGTGATTTACATAGATGCAAAAGATGGCACTACATTTATGTGTGGAGATCTGCATAGGTTTGAAGGTTTTACGTGGATAAAAATAGGAAATGGCGGAGGTTAATCGCTTCCTATGGTACCTTACCATTTCAATCTTGTGTTTTAAAAAGACACAGAAAAGTAGCCAAAGGCTGGGATGCCTCTCCCAAAAGCATAGCAAGCCTAATTTATTTTAGGACATTTTGCTATCATAATGGACGGTTATGGTCTCTGTGGACGGTTTAGGCATATATGTTGCTTTTGGAATAAGCAGTCCTGGATAGGTTTTGTTAAAACCGATACCCAACCCGAAAGCATTGT